>JAANSM010001829.1:0-16922 GCA_036850725.1 Orchesella villosa
GATAATCCGTACCTCAATTTATTTACCGTAAATCACTGTTTCGATATGAAACAAAAGAGTTCCGACGAATATACAACGGTTTGACGCATCGACGATGCCGGCATCAGTTTAGTTAATACGGAGACTAAAATATTGAGATCCGAATCCAGATTTTTATTTCTAATATCAATGCTTAGTACAAGACTAAAAATTGTAATCTTTAGTAATACAATTCCTGGATCTATTAAATTATCCAGCTCAGATCTGGAATGAACTGTCGTTCGGTAATTTTTCGGTTGTTGCAGAGATGCAGTCTAAATACCTCTCGACATAAATCCTACCGACGTTACTCAAAGTTTGGTCAAATTGGCAGTGAATGTTTTCATCATGGACAAAATGAAAATTTCCACCAAAATTGGGTTTGATAAAATGAATAATTGAACAAGTTACAAAAAATATTGAATTATAAGCTAGTTTTATAAATTAAACGGCTAATTGTCAGCAAACGATTCTACGCGAAGTTTTAGAATCGTAAATTTAATGATTTTTGAACGTTTCATACATATATACATAAAACTGTGGTGTTCGTATGAACACATGTAGAAGATGTTTCTCGTGAACTAGATCAGAGTGTCGATTAGTCTAGTGGTAAGACGCGGCTACAATTGGCAGTGAATGTTTTCATCATGGACAAAATGAAAATTTCCACCAAAATTGGGTTTGATAAAATGAATAATTGAACAAATTACAAAAAATGAATTATAAGCTAGTTTTATAAATTAAATTGATAAATTAAATTTAATTGTCAGCAAGCGATTCTATGCGAAATTTCATAGAATCATAAATGTAATGATTTGAAACGTTTCATACATATTTGCTGTATTTTAAATATGCATAAATATACAATTATGTATAAAACTGTGGTGTTCGTATGAACACATGTAGAAGATGTTTCTCGTGAGTTAGACCAGAGTGTCGTTTAGTCTAGTCGTAAGACGCGACCACGGAGCTGAAGCTCTGGGTTCGATTCCCAGAAGCGACAAGTAACTTTTGTCTAACATTACATGGTGGCAGCGTATTATAAAGCTCGTGCTCTCCGATCCTTTCTTTTTCTCTTCTGTTTCTCCAACATGGTGGCAGCGTATTATAAAGCTCGTGCTCTCCGATCCTTTCTTTTTCTCTTCTCTGATTCTGCTGATATGCAATGTGGGGGGTCTGGTTCGGAGTCCTCTACCTCTTAGCAACTGTGCACTTCTGTCAGTCTGTCAATGGGGAAAGACTCATTGTATCCTAATCCTCTGGATATCCTTTCTCTCTGATTCTCTCATTTTCTTCCCTTGATTAAGGAAAGAGAAATGTGATGTTCGTATGAACACATGTAGAAGATGTTTCTCGTGAGTTAAACAAAAGTGTCGCTTAGTCTAGTGGTAAGACGCGTCTACGGTTAAGCAGATACTCTGGGTTCGATTCCCAGAAGCGACAAGCAACTCTTGTCTAACATTACAAAAACTAATGCTATTGAATATTTATTTTAATAACTATACTGCTTATTTTTGTTAATGACCATGTTTCATATCTTCCCAGCGGAAATATCTATTAAGAATCAAATAGATGTTGGAAATATCTAATCATATATTTATTTATATTATTAATTAATTTAAACTTTAATTAGTTAGTTTTATGTTTCAGTCAGTTAGACTGTATACTAATACCACGTGGTATGCCAGAATTTTCATATTATTAGACAAATAATTTGAATTAGGCTCAGTGTGGCTGGATAATGCCCATTTTGTCCAATATCAGCCATTCTTTCACTTAGGACTGTCCTTTAAAAAAGTGGTTAAAATGAACAAAGGATATTCATTTATTTCACTATCCAACTCCCAATACAGCTAGATGATCCTACTATTGATTCTTCACATTGTCTTGCAAGGATAGTAAAAAGTTTTTTAGAATGCAAGCAATCCACTAACATGACAGCCAGTGCTCACACCCAAATTTGGTGTCCTAGCCCTAGCAAAACTTATGATCGAGGGTCACTTACACGCAATATTAATAGCTAACCATAATTAAATAACATTAACAGTTTGGCTAAAAATATATTTTTTAAACATGTTAGATGCGTAAAATAATTTTTTTGAAACTTTTTTAATTTTTCACTTGGGCATTGGGGTCCCGAAAACAAAATATTTTTTAACAAAATCTATTAAAAATAAAAATTTATAAAATTCTAATTTGACACTCCAGAAAATTTTTAATTTCGTAAGTTTTCACCGAGTGATTTTAATTTTTATCGTGTGGAAAAATTGTTGCAAAATTTTAAAGAAAAATCCAAAAAAAAAGATTAAGACTTCAAATATCGGGTCCTTGACCCCAAATTTATGGTCTGAACACTGACTGCATGGGTAGTGCAATTCATCCATAAGTATATACAACGCTACTCTTCTTTACTAAAGAAACACATTCGCTCTTCGCTAAAAACATATTTTTCCTTTCTTTGTTCATTGTGGCATCTCGTTTTTACTACCCTTTACGACTTCAAAAAGTAATAAATGTAGAGGTATGTTTATTTTTTAATTTGCAATAAAACCTGTCTCAATGGGAATCTAAAAAAGTGTCTTATTATTATTAGGTACCACGTCGTAAACAATTTAGTTCCACTCAAAACTTCTTTTGTGATATATAATATAATAGATGCCTATTTAAAACTTGAGCTTGTTTTCCCTTTCAAAAATATTTCTATTGAAGTCAAATTCTCTTCTATCCCTCTTCATATGAGACTGTGTGGGAATGAAACGGGTGAATGAACAAAAGTCAGCGCCTAGCAACAAATAATAACTACCCACTCTCTATCACGAAACCGATCATGATCTCATCTCTTTGTTCGATCATTTACCTAAGCAACCAGCCACATGCGCTGCCCATTTTCCCATCCAAAGGATTTATACAAAAGATGGATTTTGCACGTTCGTAAATCATGGGAAAATCCTTTTTGATATGATTCATCATAATCATCATCATTAATGTTTTAGGTAACACTTTCAGGAAAAGACGTTTGGCTCTTCTTAATAATTCTTAACTCAATCTGGAATCCGACCACATCAAATCAGGTCAAAACAAGAGCAAACTACTAATGAGTTTTCTCACTCGTGCCATTTGTGAGAAAATCGCGAATTCAACGAATTAAAACCACAATTTTTATGCCATTTTAATCGGAAAATCGCAAACCAGCTCCCCAAACAGGATAAATTATAAGCCGGATATTCCCTACCAAAATTTATTTTCAACGAATTTATCTAAAGAATTGAAGTAGTCAATTAATTTTTATTCTCAACCACTTCCTGTTGAATTTTTAATTAGAGATTTGTATATGTAACATATGGAATTCATGATTCTATATGATTCATTATAAATTACAAGCAACATCGCAGTTTTGTTCTTTTATCTTGATGTAGCTACGTGGCAATCGTGGCATCGTGTAGTCATTCAGTTGAGTTGAGCTTAGCAACTGGTTCACAGTGCAAAAATGATTTACTCATTAAACTCACTCTTCTTCGTAGAAAGGATTCCACACACCAATGTACATGTGTAGCAAAGCCATTGAGTCAGCATGTTAATTTTCATTTAAAAAATTGGACAACCCTTGAACTCTTTTCCTACATGAATTACATGATGGCATGATTTATGATTGGTGTTGTATCCATATGCAGTGCTTGATTGAAGCTCTTCTCTGAGAGCTGAAAATAAATTGCATATTTCAGCACAAACAAACCTTATCTGCTTACGTCTTCCCACTCAATGAATAAAAAATGGAATGAATGGGTAGTATGAAGTTATGAACTCTATCGACGCAATTAAAACTTACAAATTACGTATATATATCTGTCTGATAAAGAATTGGAGAGTTGAGTTGTTGAGTAGCTTGATAAATTCGTTCTACTTCCCTATCTCCCCTGACTATATCCTCCATTTTATCAGTGGCAACTGGATCAATACTTGTTTGCATAATTTCCGGATTGAGGGAGGATCCATTATGTGGTTGGTCTGTTTGTCTGTCCGTCTATCAGTAAATAAACAAATTTATAAACCCGCCCATTCCACTTATCAGATTTGTGGGATTTTTTTAGACAAAAGGAGAAAGCTATTTTTGTATAGTTAAATTTTTCCATTATTCCGTAGTTAAAAAGTTAAATCATGATCATAGAGAAATTCTTAAATTAAAGTATCTTGTTATCCTCAAAAACTCATTATAATGCATAACGCAACGCATCTATGAGGAAAATGCATATAAAACTCATTAGTAGTAGCTCGCTCTACCTTTGTTAGACCCGACTTTGTTACTACGTCTCTACTTGATTGGAACGTGCTTTGATGTAGGTCACGCTCACGCTATGCGCTACTTCATCCGCTTGAAAAAGCTTGATCACATGCAAGTGCACGTGCATGATGTAAAAATTAAAAAACACAGGCACTGTACTGTACCATGCATGGTATTTACCAAAATAACGGCATATTATATATATGTTTACCTTTACCATAAGCCAATTATATAGTCATAGACACAGAAAATCCAATTATTCTCCAGCCATCTTACATCATTTTTGCATTCCCAGGTGATAGTGCAGGGTGGGCGGTGGTTATCGCAAATAAAAAGATTATGATGTGCTTTTTGGGTACATGGAATGCATGTGTGGCTAATCCTAAGCAGATTTGCTGAAGCAATGAAATAACTATAAAAAGGAGCGAAGCTGCAGCGACTCATTTTCTTTAGAATGCAATAAAAATATGACTCGGCGAAGAATTTAGCATATGATATGAATGCAGATGCAGTCACCAGCTGTGAATTACTCAGACATGCAAATTGCACAAAAAGTCATAAATTTGAACTTTAAACTTTTACAGAAGAAGCTAAAAATACATATAAAGAAATTTGTTACAAAACATTCAGTCCCCAAAATATTTTGTCCTTCGTGAGAATTCATAATAATTTTTTCCAATGACGAAACTTTTGGTTTATTTCATAATTCATTGTCATTTTAATTGAAGTTGAAGCTTTGTGACGGAAGTGGTTTTTCTGGTTTCCGTTGACTGAAGGGAAAAGTTGGAAAGGAAATGTTTGTTCGTGCGTCATAAATTGCCAGTTTAGTCTCGATTTTTCCTGCGGTGGTGGTTGACGTCGACCTATTTGAACTCTTCAAAGAGATTGTGCAAAACAAAATAATTAAAATTGATTAAGGCTTCTTGCAAAACATTACTTGGAATTGGAATTAAAAATTACGTAACCAAGAATTTGATTATTAATTCATTGCTCCTACTTTGACATTAGATGGCGCTAGATAAAAAACAGAATAGTTAAATCTCATCTACGCGGGAAAATTTAATTATATTGATTAGCAATTCAGCCTTAATTTAATTGGAACCGTTTTTATGCATTTTTTTATTAATGTGCAAAATTTTGTAAAAACCATCGATGCATTAAAATCTAGAGATGAAAGAGTTGTAAAATGACGTTGAAATCTACCTCTCACAATCCGATAGCAACTCCCTCGGCTCTTTTTCACAGCAGCTCTACTCCAGGAATTGAATCGAATGGATGAGTGAGCAAAAGCTGTGTGCTTCACGTGAATTTCTTTCAGTCTCGAAGCTTCTCTTTCAATCATAACATCACATCGTATCACATCCAATGAAATAGAGTGAGTAGCCGGTTGTGTAGTTGCGCTCAATTCTACGTAGAAGTTAAATATATTATGCTATGCGAATTTCCCATTGAAACTAGTAATGTATTGCAGAACTACTTGTTGTTTTGTTATACAAGATAATGATGACCACATTCGCGTGTATTGCTTTTGCATGAAATGAAATGTTTGCGAAGGCTTCTTCCATCAGACAAATATAAATGATGTTTACGTAGCGGAGCGTGTATGAAAGCTACTTAATGTCTTTATTATCTCTGGTGTCTGTCCGTAAAAAAGTTTTTGAATTTTCACTGCTGTTTCAAATTTTAAAATATAAGTTTCACCAATGTCCAATATCAACGGCATAATATATTTTCTATTTTTGTGTTATTTTTCCGTAAATATTCAAATGACTCTTAATGTCTCCAACGTAGTTTAACCTTTCAGGTCAAAGTTTATTACGTTCTTTTTATTTCTTAATCCTTTAGCTATTTATAGTTTTCACAAAAATCAGTCAACCGGTGACAAAGCTCACCTGTCAGTTCATATAATCCTGTTATAAATCAGGATTATCCCCTTAAAGAACTTTACGCTCCTTTTTTCATTACATTTTTCAACATTTATATACTCATACTGTGCTTTACTTCATGGACATCCCAACCCAACCAACATTCAAATCTACTCACAACTCTAAAACAATCCCAAACCTCTGACGCCACTTACGATTAGTTAACCGTTTTTAAGCCTATTCACAATGGTGTGTGCATATACTGTACTCTCTGGAATCTGGATTTAGGTCAAAATATTTGTTACCAATAAACATGTACTTTTTAAACATTGCTCTTTTGTCGTCTGTGCTTTATGTACATATTGTTTTTTCTTGCGATAGTACTTATATCCTCTTGTGTCTCGTGTAGAAATCTCAACTTGGGTTTAGTTTACAAAATCCCCTTCTTCCATTTTTCTATATCTTCCATAAACGGTTGTAAATTTTTTTAACCCAAAAAAGTCATAAAGTTCAGTTGAGCATGACAAGGATAAAGTGCCCATAAAAAATAGGTGCACAGAGTACACACCAATGACTGTTTTTCTGTTTTGGGTACTTTTACCTTTGTCCCATTCTTCATACACATTTTTCCTTATCATTTCCATACTATTCAAACCCACTACCTTCCTGCTTCTTTTTGACAAAAGCATTTTTAGTCGAAATCAATAATACCAATTTTTTCATCCTAAAGACCCGTAAAAACCCTTAACAATAATAATGAAAACATGGCACCAGCCAGCTTAGCAAGTCGGCAATGTTTTAATTTCAAACAAAAATGGCTTCAGAAGACCCATCAATAATATGACGTATGAATATAAATTGGTAACAAATAATTGATTAGTTAAAAATTCCCATGAGATGTCAAACCCATTTATAAATGAAAAAAGGGATTGCTTTACTCTTTGATCGGATGCCTCGTCAAGTTTTTCCTGACATGACACGATACCATAGGAAATGGATTTATGACATGGTAGCTTAAATTGTAGTTATATTTTTACACGTTTTCATTTCACTCAATAGTCATTATATAGTCATATAGCCATACGGAGAAAAAGACCAAACATACAACAAATTTTTGTCGTTTCTCATGTTGTCGTGTTGTCGACCGACGATGCGACACAAAAAAATAAAACACATAATATATAGACAATTTACACAAGGAGGTATATATTGATATATTCAGAGGTTGGGTTTACTTTGGCTGATAAATTTGTGTGCTACTTATAAGCTTTGCCAAATAATAACTACACTAACTATGCTCAAAAGTTATCGATACGGAATAATAAAAAGAATAACAACTGCGGATTATTCCGACTAACTACCTACCTCATTTTTAGCCTTATGCAACAGACCGGTCTGTCCGTCCCCTCTTTATCGATACGGAATAATAAAAAGAATAACAACTGCGGATTATTCCGACTAACTACCTACCTCATTTTTAGCCTTATGCAACAGACCGGTCTGTCCGTCCCCTTTTTATATTCCTTTGTCTAGTTCAGATAATTATTATCCATCAAAAAAGGAAGAAAAAAATCAGTTGGCATGAGCCAATTATAAAAAATCTCAGCAATGTAAATTCCTCATGAGAAATTGTAATTAAAATCAAATAAAAATCTGAATGCATTTTCATGTCCTATGCACTATATAGTGGTTTTTTACAAAGGCAAAAGTGGTCAATGGAACGGGCGAGCTGCTTCAACTCATATATAAATATGTATATAAACTCTCGAGAATCGGCATCGGCAGAATAACCTCACGATACGATATGATAACACGGTGCTATCGCATCGTCATTCTGCTCTGCTGATGTGGAAGGATATATTATTATTATGCAAATGATGATCATACAGGTGAACCAAACCATGTGTTATGCTGGTGCTTTTCTACTACTCACAGTTCAATCCCTTCTCTTCTCATTTTCAGAACTGGACAAAAACAGAGCAGACATTCAACAATATTCAGCCAGTTTTTTTCATACATATTTAATACGTTATTAAAGCTATACATCTACATTCCACCAAGTTTTACTACGCTCCATGTAGTACAAGCACATACACATGGTATTTTCCATGAAATTATATTAACTTGCTCCTGCTCAAAAAAAAACTTCCAATAAAATAACATTCATAATATTCATATTATGCTGGTAGACTAGATATATACATATATCAGTCAGCCGTGCAAGACGAAACGCTGTGGATGTGGCTACTTACAACTTATATAGCTTTGTCTATAACTTGTAGAGCATTCATATTTGTACTATTCCCAAGATAAGATAAAAATTCATATATGTACTTGAGTCAGCAGCAAGCACATCTCTCTCTCTCTTCCCACTTGTAGTTTTGTACTATACTTCTACTTCTACGTTTTCATGAAAAAGAATAAAGAGAAGAGTGTATATAACCTAACTCAGTTTTCAGCACGAGAACGAGAACCTTTTTACATCGAATGGAAGCAAACCAACGAACCAAACCAAGGAAATCACCTCACAAACACGACTACTACTATCCAGCACTAGTCCACGTCACATAAAAATAAAACTTTGGCCTGTTGCTCTCTTGCTCATATTCTTCACTCCAAAATTCTAACCTAACCTTTCCCATTTTATTTATCAGAATAAAATGGTAATACACATCACATAACCATTGAACATGAGTCAAAGTTAGTTTGAGTTTTATATGTAATATTATGGTTGGTTTTTTTTGAGCAACATTTTTTTTCAACATTATTATTATCATCATCATCATCCTCAAAACCACTCTTCTGCTATAGTTCTGCTCTACTCGAACTTGTCTCTCTTTCTATCTGAATCTCCCATCATCATGCACCATAGTATTTCGTTCAGCTTTAGTTGCTCTCTCTCTTCTGCTATATAGTATATACTCCGTTCTTGCTATTGATATTGATTGATGTCGTTTCCAAAGAATGAAGACGAGAGCCGGAGAGTTGAACTGCCTATGAAGCTGAGCTCAAACTCTCTGCTCACTGCTTCACTGTTGCGTTAAGAGAAGAAGAACAAGAATTTTGTGAAGTGAATTCTACGTTGTACTTCTCTACCATGTTCTGGGCAAGTTCCCTTCATTCCCTTGCTAGAACTCATGGAAGCAACAGCACGGCCGGAGCGAACTAAAACTCAGGTGTGTGTGTGTGTAAATGAATCTGTGTGAGCGTGAGTGAGATTATATATACAAAATTCGATATATATATTCTACAAAACAAAGTTCACATTTCACAAGGTGTTTTTGGTATAAAACACCTTAACTCACAACTCAACATTTACCATGTATCCCAATCCTAATAATCTTCAACGAAGCAAGAAGAACGAGTGGAGTAGTGAGTAGTTTTTACTCCCACCGTTACCACGTAATATTTATATATATAATATAACATCCAAAAAATCTTACACTGTTTTCCTTACCGGTTAGGCAGCCTTCTGCTGCCGTAACTTGTTTTTGGTAAGATGAATGCTGCAGAAAGACATCATCATCAAACCTCTACGGTTATTCAAACCATGGTTCGCCGTGGTAAAAATAACATCTCACCAGAAAATAATAACCAAAATAATCATCATAATAACAACAATCATCATCATTACCAGAATAATCATCATCAAAATAATCATCATCAACAGAATTCCCATCATCCTCAACATCATCCACAAGGAACTAATAACTCGAGACCTCAATCTACCCCAACTCTTTTTGCTTGTCCACCTCCGCCACCTCAAAATGGGAGGAGATTTTCTACCCCGATGCCAACAACGGTGGCCATTTCCCCATCAAATTCACCACCCACTACGGCCATCAGACTTCAACCTAATCCCAATTATCATCATCCTCAACAAGCCCTCTTGGCTTTACCACCGCCCCCACCCCAACCTCAGCCACCTCCAGCCCACCTCACCTTGAGACAACAACTGACAACCATCTCAACTCCTTTGGAAATGGAAATTATCTCAAAAACTATGGATGATCGATACAACTACTTAGAGAACCAAAATGAAGAGGTGCTTCGAGCAAATCATCGCTTTAAAACCCAGCTCAGCGCAAAAGCCCGAGAAATCAACACATTTAGATCGACTGTAGAATCCCTCCAGAAAGAGAAGAGCGTCTTGGAAAATAATGTGGCAGGGTTGACAGGTGAGTTAGAAAATTGGAAGGGGCAATATGAGATGATAAGGGAGCAGAATGAGACTATAGCAAAAAATAATCATGTTCTTGATACCGAAAATGAGAGGTTGAGACAAGAAACGGCTGACATGAAACTTCAAATTATTGCCAAATTTAATGACTCAACTTCAGTTGTGGTGGAGCGGGACAAGATGATTAATGAAAATAGGAACTTGAGAAGAGATGCCGAAATGCTGTATAAAGATAATGCAGAATGGAAACGTAAATTTGTAGATTTTGAAGAAAACTTGAGAGTGATTTCGGAAGAGAAGCAGTTACTCAGTGAAGCTCATAACACGTTGAGATATCATTTTGACAATGTTGACAAAGAGAGAAACAGTTTTAGTGAGAAAGTCAATGATTTGACAACAGAAATTGGGGAGTTGAATGCCAATCTAGGGAAGTTGAGAGAGTGTAATAAGGAAATGGAACAGGAAATGAACAATGTTGCATCTCAAAATAAAATTTTGACTGATAAACTTTCAAAAGAAGAGAGTTCCCATAAGTTTGAGAAAGTTAAACTGGAAGCGGCTCATAGGGAGATTAGTGAGGAGCTAAAGAAATTGCAGGAAGAACTCCAAGCGAAGACAGAGGAAGGGAAGGAATCAGTGTCGAAAATTGAGAGGTTGGAGCAACTCCGCAACGAGCAGAATGGACGCATCGAGGAGTTGAGTAAGGAAAATGAAAGGGTTTACGAGAATGTCAAAAAACTGGAAGCAAACTTGAGCGAGATTTTGGTTGAGAAAACATCCCAAGAAAAAAAGGCTTCAGAGCTGCAAGCGAAAGTGGAACATGCTGCTACTGTCGAGAAAGAGCTGAAGCAGCAGATTATGGCGATGACAAAAAGCTTGCAGGACTATAAGCAAAGGAAGACGAAGGAGATTGGCAAGATTCGGGGGGATAAGGATCGGGTTGAAGGTGAGAAAAATGAATTAAAAAAGCTTCTTGATATTGAAACAAATAAAGGCGAGATGCAAGCCAAAGCCGTTGTGGAGCATAAGAACATGGTTGAGAGTAAAATGAAGATTATTACAAAGCTTCAAGAAGAGATGACAAAGTTGGAGGATGAGGTTTCGGATGCTGGCAAGGCATATAAACTCAAAGAGAATGAGTTGCATAGGCGAATTAAGGGGCTAGAAGACAAAAATAAGCAGCTAGATAAGAATCAAGTAGATAGCAGCGAAGCACAAGAGTTTAGAACTATCAAAGCTGAAAATCAGAAGAAAACTCAGATTATCTTGGATTTAAGAGCGACACTTAAAAACAAAGAAGGAGAACTTAACACGTTGAAGAAAACTGTGGAAAACTCACAAATTTCTGTAACAAGTTGTGAAAAGAAAGTTGCAGAGGTAACCAAGAAAAAGGATATAGAGATAGAAGCCCTCAAGAAATCTATCCAAGAGAAAAATTCTTCTGTAAAAAGTCAGCTTAAGAAAATTGCAGAGCTGGGCAAACAAAAGGAGGCAGAAATTTCTTCTCTTAAGAAAGTCGTCGATGAATTAAAGGCTGATATTAAGGGAAAGGAGGAGAAACTTGCAGAGCTGGGCAAACAACAGGAGGCAGAAATTTCTTCCCTTAAGAAAGTCATCGATGAATTAAAGGCTGATATTAAGGAAAAGGAAGAGAAAGTTGCAGAGCTGGGTAAACAAAAGGAGTCAGAAATTATTTCCCTTAAGAAAGCCGTCGATGAATTAAATGCTGCTACTAAAGATAAGGATGAGAACATCGCAGAGTTGAGTAAGCATAAGGAAGAAATTGAATTACTGAAGAAAATTGTCGACGAGAAAAATGCCGACATAAAAGTAGCCGAAGAGAAAATTGCAGAGCTGGGTAAACTTGAGGTAGAAATTGCCAATCTGAAGAATATGATAGAAGAGAAAAATATCATGGTGAGTAGCAGAGAAAAGAAAATAGCAGAGCTGGGCAACCTTGAGGTGGATATTGCTAATCTGAAGAATATGGTAGAAGAGAAAAATATCATGGTGAGTAACAGAGAAAAGAAAATAGCAGAGCTGGGCAAACAACTGAGTGGTAAAGAAATCGAGGTCAACATGAAAGAAGATAAATTAAATGAACAAAAAGAAGTTATTGAGCAGCAAAATCAGAAGCTGGCAGAAGCTGAACAAAAATTTAATGCCAAAGTGGAAGAAATCAAGTCAAAAGATGAAAGTTTAAAGAAAAATGGAGGCATCCTCCAAAAGCAATACCAAAGGATTGCGGAGCTAAGCAAAGAACTGGATATGCAGAAGGACGAAGTAAAATTAAATGGAGACAAGGTATTACAGCAAGGTGACGTCATTCAAAAGCAGCACGAGAAGATTTCAGAGATGGGTAGAAAACTGGTTTGTAGTGAAGACGAAGAACGAGCAATATCCGAGCAACTGCGGCTACAACGTGAGACTCTAAACAGGCAGGGAGACGAGATTACCGACGTGTGCAAACAGCTTGCCAACGCCACCAAGGAAATTGAAGCCAAAGAGAAAGTCATCACTGAAATGGAACAAATGGTCGCTGAAAAAGTAGAGAAGCTTGCAGAAGCAACTAAATTGGTGAAACAAATGACAGACAAATCAAATGGGCACTTAGCCACAATCCACCGAAGAAATGAGAGGATCGACGCTTTAAATAAACAGATTGAACAGCAAGACCTTGAAATTAATAGGCAGTCCAGCGTAATTGCTGAAAATAAGAAAATAATTTGCCAACTTGAAAGTCAAGATAACAACAACAGAAAAAACTGTGAGCAAGTCTCAAGGCTCAAGGCCGAGAATCTCCATATAGACTCCCTCCTCAAACAAAGGGACGACCAAATGACGCGGCTTCAGCTACTCCTAAACGAGAGCACCCTCGAAAGAGATCAACTTTTTGAAGCCAACAAATTGCTCACCCAAGATAATCAAGTGGAAAAGCTGAATGAACAACTTGCCAATTTGGATTCCGCCAACAAAATCAAACAAGACAAGATAGCCGAACTTGAAAAGAATATTAATAATTTGGCTCAAGAACGAGAAGAAATGTTGACAGCCATTTCAAAACTTGACGAAAAAGCTAAAGGGCTTTCCGAACTTGAAGAAAATATCAACCAATTGAGTCTGGAAAGGGATCGATTGGTACAATTAAACTCAACCCAAGAAGAAGCCATCAAACAACTTCATGAATGCAGGGAATCCCTTCGTCAAGAGAAGGACAAGCTGTTAGAAGAGAAAGATAATGAAATAGCCCAACTAATCGGAACCAAAACTAGTCTCGAGATGGCTAAGCAACAAGTGGAAGCAGAGATGGAGGAGCTCAAACAGAAAGAAATAATATACAAGAGGCAAAAGGAGGAACTATCCAAGCTAAAATTGGCGCTGAAGAGCTACAAAACAAAGAATGCAAAACAGCGGGACCATATCAAAGAGCGGGATGACGAGTTGAAGCAAAGAGAAGCGGAAATTGCTGACCTCAAAGAAAGGGTCAATCAACACCGGGATGAGCTCGAGAACCAGCAAGATCTCATGGTCAACAATCAAACAGAGCTGGAAGACCTCAAGGCCAACTTTGAAAATAAATTGAAGGAAAAACTCGCCGATCTTCAGGCTAAACACGCAGAGCTTCAGAGCCAGATCCGAACCCCGCTCACTGAAGACAAAGGAACCGATGCACAATTCGAACTTACTGCAAAAAATCAACCAATTGATGGAAATTTGGCGGCAAAATGTGAGTCACTTCAAGGAAAGATTCAGAACCTGATTGCAAAAAATAAAAAGAAGTACGGCGAAGTTCGGTGGGAGCGTCAAAAGCGGGAAAATTTGGAGAAAGGATTGGCGCGGCGGGATAAAAAGATAAATGATCAGCGGGAGCACATCATCGATTTGGAGTTGGAGCGGAATGCCCTGCAAGCTGTTTTGCTCACCGTAGAAATTTTGGAGCAAGCAGAAAGCGAGAAAATGGTAAGGCTCCAAAAGTAAACTGAAACAATATAAAGCACAAGTTGCTGCCGCATCCTCATCAACAACAGCAGCCCTTGAAGAAGAGGTGGAAAAATTGAAGCTATCTCATACTCAATTAACTTCAGACTTGGAGAAGACAACCAAAGCATTTACCGAGCTCTATGAGGAAGTCATCGCATTAAAAGAATCTAAAACAGAATCCGAACAAGAAATATCCAAGCTGCAGCAAGAAATTGAAACAAGTGAGAAAATGATGAAGGAGCTCAAGTTGAAAAATGAAAAATATGAGGAAGATATAAACTGAGCTGGCAAAGAAGATAAAAACTCTTACAGAAACTTCAAAAGAAGTTAATGACAGATATTCTTCCCTTTGCAACACCCACAATGAAACCTTGAGCCAGAAGCAAGCTATAGAAGTCGAATATTCCGAATTAAAAGAGAAAATGGTGGCTGTAACCGAATCACAAAAGAAAGTTTCCGCCGCCCAAGAGAAAGAATTGGCCGAGAGGAAAGCTCAACTGAAGAAAAAAGCTGCGGAAATTGCCACCTTAAAAGAGAAAGCTATCAACACCCCGGATTCCCAGCTAATTGAAAGGCAGCAACAAAGAAATCTTGAGTGGGAGGCGCTTGATTGAACAGCTTCAGCGGGAAATCGCCGTGAAAACGAAGCAACACAGCCAACTCGAGCAAAACCTAGTCAACCTCCGGCACGACAAGAAGGAAGTTGACTGCCAATTAGAAACTCTTGACAAACAGCATTCTGAACTTTGCAGCTTGCTAAACGCCGAAAAAGCCATGGTGGAGTGCTTGAACGAAGAGAAAGCTGAGGCAGAAGAGAAAATTCTTGCTTTACAAAAAGATAAAGATTCTTTAGAGCAAACGATTAAGAAGCTTAAACTCCAGGTGGATAATTTAGAGAGAGAAATTCGTCCCTTAAAAAATAAATTGAGGGAGCAACAAAGATCTCACAAGAAGACATCAAGAAACCGCCCGGCGATTTCAACAGGGGCGCTCAAACCTTTCTACTGTTACGGCACAGATTGCAAATCGACCACAAAGCGCCAACAGAGGGAATGCCCTAACTCAAATTTATAATGAGCATTTTGCAAATGGCAAAATGGGCAGCGTTTCAGATATTTTAAAACCATTGCTATCCTCACCACGTCTCAATGGTGGAGCAAAAGCAGCTTCTACCTCACCCCCACCTTCCTCAATCGAACCTCCAAAGCACCTCATCACCATCCACAATCTCAGGATGATGACAAAACCGAAGCAAGTCTCAGACTAGAGAGGAAGGGGAAGAAATGCATTTTATTCCTGAAGTGCGGAAACGACGCAAGTCCACTTCCGCTGCGGTGGATGATTATACTCTTCAAGTAAATAATGAGGATAGAATGTTATTGAGATACAAGAAAGTTTTGGATGAGGCGCCCACGGAGGATTCATCTGATACCTCACCAATTATGAAAATGTTGGCGGCCAGATATACAAATTCCTCCTTCACAAATGGATCCCTTTCTTCCAACCTCAGTAATATTTCGATGCAGGCACACGTCAAGCAGATTGTGTCGAAAATGAACAAGAAACGTAAGTTGTCCACCTCGATCCTCCCCCCGGACCTCCCGTCCCTCTTCAGTTTCCTCGGATTTGGTGGTTATTGACCTCACCCTTTCAGATGAAGGGGATGAAGTAAATCATGCTGATGTTATTATAAAACATGATGAGGATTCTATGCCAAAAGAGGAAGATGATGATGATGATGCCATTCCCCTGGCAAAAACACCCATCAAGAATTAAAAACAAGGATAAAAGGTCAGTAAAAATAATATTTTTCTATAAATTCATTTCATATTTTAGAGGTTAAAAGTTGTTTTGCTCGTGGCCAGTTTCTAATAATACTAATAAATATGAAGTAATTATTGTTTTCCTTATTTGCAGCCTTCCCACACATTCCCAATCAAATTTTGAAGATTCTTTTTTTCCTTTCACACATTTCATTACCAGAAATTCAGAACCAATTCCCACATTACACAAAACCAGTCCAGTCCAGGTTTCAGTACCAAAATATATGCCAAATAAATATGAGATAAACTTCCGTCCTAGCTTCCACGTTTTATTATTATCTTGTCTTCAAATCAAAATAATATTTTTGGAATTGGGATTTAAAATGGAATTTATTATCAATTATACAAGAAGAATAAGAGTGAGGAAGGTTTTTTAAATACGTATCATTTATACAGAGGACGTATATGATATATGTACGTATATAAATGTAAAAAAAGAATTCCCAGCAGCGAGAAGCTCCAAAGATAGTAGTTGGTAGTATACCTCTAGTCTGTTTCTGTTGCTCTTCCTTCTCCATTTAAACCAACATCATATGATATTTAATCATGATGAATTCACCTTCAACAACACCACCATCACACCACTTAACAACACTCAACTTTTGCATGGTTGAGAGAGCTGCGAGCTGCTTCGCCGAGTGATTACTCTGACCTTCACCATCAAGTATGTAAATTATGTTATGTAATTTTTATCTTTCTCGAGCTTCTAATTAATATGCATAAAAATATATATATACAGTCCAGATATATTGTGAACTGACGCACGCCATTAGGCG
>JAANSM010001830.1:0-16921 GCA_036850725.1 Orchesella villosa
TGTCAGATACAGTTTCATTCAGACGAGGTTATGGTTCGAGAGGCAAACAAGCAAAATTGTGGTTGAACAAGTCAAATTACGCAGTGATCCCCTTGTAATGAGCAAAAGTATATGAGTATAATATGCAGGATAATTTGAAATATTCAACATACATAGAAACGGATGAATATGTACATAAATCCTTGCCAAATGGAGCAACCAGCTACCGTTGGGTATACAAAATTTACTCCATAAATATGTAATTACACCATGAAGGTTTATAAATATAGCAAACAACCTTACATTCCCACTAAATACTAAATACAAGTCGCATTGTGCAAGGCCACATTTTACAGAGTCAGATGTAATAGCATCAACACTATTTATGGAACAGGGTGTATATCGCACAGTGCGGAAAAAATATTCTAGTTTAGTTTTCATATGAAAAGCTTATCTACTGCCTAGACTAGGGGGGTGTGCTATGCCGATTATACCCCACAAAGATATAGTATTGTTTAGTGTAGTCTAGTCCTACTGCATGAATAGTAGTATCATGCTATCCGGCATTCGCTATATAGAACTTTCATGCGGCTTGCGACCATTTGCATTTCTCGGACTCGAATGTACCAACTTGCATTTTGCATGCTGCTTGGGTCGCTCAACCATACAAAAAAAGTTTTTTTTGCAGAGGCATGAACCAAGTACAGAGTCAAAAGAGAATAACTAATGAATCGTCTACTAGAAGAGAAGAAACTAGGTCAAGCGGCAGTCGAACGGATGCCGGATAGCTTTCTTTCTGGGTCGTACGAATGGTCTATAGGAGATGAAGTGAGTGAAACGAGTTTCTCTGAGACAGTGCTGCTCTGAGACCTTTATCGTGTTAGTGCAGGGTCTGCCCGTTCCACTAAATAAATTAAAAGTAGTAGTGAAAGAATTTCACCACTGGAAAAATATCGTTTGCATTGGAAACACCCAAGTTTCAACTGATAACAGTGAAAACTAAGCATATTAGCTATATACTTATAATTTACTTAAGTTATTGATGCATGTTTAGGGCACTGGAGAATGTTTTTGCAGACCTTTCACCAACTGGAAAAGTCAGGAAGGCCAAGGCTGTATTATTTTAGTTTCACCGTTGGGAACATCTCATAAAACCATTGCATCCAACTAGTAAAATAACGCATGCCAGGTTCAACCATTGAGGAAGACGAAGGATCATTGATATTCAACTGTACAACAAAACTAGTCAAAGGCTTGCAGAATTCTCCAAAAATACTTATGCGTGCACTTTGGAAATTGAGACGGTGGCGCTGATGGTGAGATGTGATCCCAAAAATGGGGTTTCTCTGTCTGCACAACGTAACCAGCTGCACGAGATGAGAATCCTTTTTTGCACAAGAATTTATGCGGTTGCGTTGAGATTTACAGACAATTCTACACATTACACGATGAGAAGAGAACATGGCCAAAGAGTGAAAACCCGAAGCCTCTTTCCTATTGCTAGAGGTGGTTAGTGGTAGACTCAAGTCAACATTGTGCAGACAAGGCACCCGACACCATGGTGTTCTTACGTACAAAGTCGTTTGGTTCTTCCTCTGAAAGTAGGTCAATCCGTGAACGAACCAGGTTTGGTAGGTATTTGAAAAATATGATCCGGCATTGTACTAGCAAAATGAACTTACAGGCACAGCTTTAATGCACCATTTCGTTGACTTAGCCAGTGCTCAGCTTGACGGTAGACAGCAGCTTGTAATCTTTATAACAAAATTACATGAGAGGTTTGAAGACCGAAATTTCAGTCTATATACCAAAATTTACCGACACCCTCAAATATCTGAGCTCATTCGTGTGTCCTCTTTACGTCAATGTTTCAGGTAGAATGATATTATGATACGTGAGAATAATAAAGGCATTGTTATTTCCACCTCGTAAAATGCTATTTCATGGATAACTTAGTTTTTGCTCGTAGGTGACATATTATTAAGTTAAAATAGACTGAAAATGTATTATGCAGGAAAACTAATAAAACTAATGAGCAATGTAATACCAAAAGCTATGATGCTGAGGAAGTGAAGCTTACTGATTACCGTTATAATAAGGGAGTAGGCGTCCCCGTTTCCGCTGGAAAGACTGCGTCAGTGATCACTTGTTCGGAAGATGGTAAACATGTTTTTCAAGCCACGGAATTGGAAAACTTGAAGGTGTTCTTGTTTAGAATGCTTCTATTGAGAATTGTGCCTCTATTATATGAGTTGTATAGAATGAAAAGTATAGTTGGTTGTCGCTGCTAAAGTAATATTTCTATTGAAAATGAATACACTGATTCAAACAAGTCACGTAGATAGCTGAACAAAACTTTTGATAATTTTCTATGCATGATTACTTTAAATTAGTTTTAATAACTACTATTATTTGTATAGGTTTCTTCATGAATTTTTAGATTATTTTCTAAACCAGTGGATTCAAGCTTGACAAATAACGCCTACATTCTAATTGAATTAATGTTTGAATTATGTATTCAGCCTGAGCCTGGCATATAACTTTTTTAGTCAAATACTGTATACTTTTTCATCGAATAACGTTTGAAGTGACGCATCAATTTACACTACAATAAGCATTTCTAGAGGGGCTCCAATGCGTAGGTTTAGCTATTTTCCAAATTACTCAATGGAAGCAGACAATTTGCCGTTCTGACCGATAAACATAATACAGTCGTTGTATACTCATTCCCATTCAGGTACGTAATTGGAAGTTTAAGTGCCATATGGATATCCCTGTAAATTATTTAATTAGCTCATTGAATTCCCTAGCATATAAACTGAAGTTTCATAGTCCCCAGAAGGAGGTTTTTGAAAATAAGCAAGCTCCATTAAGTTGTACTTACAGTGTTTCTGGAAGCATTCAAAAACTCTCGTAAAAGCAAACCAATGCCTGCCCTATTCATTTTGAACTCATTAGCGTTGGACACGTGTGAGTTTGAGAATAAAGATGCATACACATAGTATTACTGCTCTGCTAAATGTCGATGATATCAACATTCTACCTCACTCACACACAGAAAACTTGTCTACCATCTACAGAAATACCGTTGCGTTGCGTGGTTTTCCCTTTTTGTCAATGATTCTATTTCCATTTGTGGAACTCACACAACCTGTGCTCAATATGTAGGTATACACACAGACAAGACGAGATAATGTTGAAATTGTATGTGCTAAGCTTAGAGCTTGGGTTTTTACCACTACTGACTACCATAAAACCCATGCAACTACGGTATGTACCTATGTATGTGTGTGTACAAAGTACTTGGATGCAAAGCATATATTTCATAGTCCTAACATGGTCTCCGTCGACTTCACAAGATCATTATGGTACATCTATGCACAAAGGGCAATAATAGCACCACCACTACTACTACTACCACTAGTAAACCAGCATTCTAGACTTTCTTCTAGTGTAATATTATTGAATATATTTTGCTCCCGGGAAGTTGGCTATAGGATGCATTAGGAGAGGAGATTGAGAGATTCAACATCACGAATACAGAAAAAAGGGAGAAGAAAAGGGGAGCAATAAACTCAGTCGGTTATTTTCAGGGTTTCATGTATTTTACAAAAGATAACTGCACAAGAAGGAAAGCTGGATGACACGTGCACGTGGAAGTTTTCCCCTTCCTTAAAACTCAACCAAAAGTTTTGACAACTGGATTCTACTCATTTTCATAGTAGTTCTGTACAGTCTTATAGTAACAAATGAAAAGTATGCTCAAAAAATCGTATATAATTCCAGTCTACGTGTGTTTAGTATTATGATCTCACAAGAGCATCATCAGCAGCTCACTTGTTCTACCATCGTCGTGGTGGTGAACTATCAATGCCATTCAGCCATTGGAAATGCTTTTGAGAGAGATTACGGCTACTACTACTATATCCGATGTCATTGACCTTGGAAGGTAACTTGTTGGGGTTTCTTGTAAAGCAAAACACAATCCTTCTCAATATCTCTCCAGCTTTTCTTAAACCATTACAACATCCATGAGATAAGATAGCTAGCGGCTGGTTATATGGAAAATTTTAAAAGCAATTTCCCAATTTTGATTGAGCTTTTAATGCGCTTCAACCAATGTGGCTGTTTTCTAAACAAACCATCTTTTTGTATTTGGGATGCTGTAGCTAGGGGCTTTCACATTATAAATCTTCATCTACTAATAGGGTTTTTGTGTTGCTTGTTTATATACTTTCTCATCCATCCAGTCTTCCTATACTTGCACTTAGCAAGCGGTGACACGTGTACTTAGGAAGGAGGTTGTTCGTCACATACAAATTTTACTTTGAAAAATTCCATTGCATGCATGCCATCCCATGCAATGCATTCACACCAACATGATGCCATGATGCGTCATAAATTTTCCAGGATATCAGCTTGTTCTATGTCGTTTTCCTAGGAAGGAAACGCGTGGCTCTTGAAGAACTAAACTTTCACAAAACCTATTACAGTTAATGATATTTTAACCAAAAAAGGTTCCTTGAAATATAATTACATACAGGATGCCACCAACCATAACCGTACTTGGAATTGTATACGTAATACATATTGAAACATATTTGCTACTTGTTTAATTATTTTAATCCTAATCGAAATCGAATGTTTGTATTAGCATTGCATTATTACATAGAGGAGATAGAGTAAACCGATACGCACCATAAATTTTAGGATTGATACTAACAAAAAAAATTTATGTGATGTAATGCAATGCAAGTAGGTAGTCAAATCATTTCCCCCAGACCGGTCGATCGCGTTGCATTCGGCTGGACGGCGGATGCAATACAAGGAAAAGTTTTCCTACAACCGTTTCTCAGAACTGGAACAGCTAGTTTATTCGAGAAAAAACGGGAGACAGAGGAAGCATCAAGACGAAATGAAAACAAGAGGGGAGAAACGAAACGTAGTCGGCGATCCTACAACCGTTTCTCAGAACTGGAACAGCTAGTTTATTCGAGAAAAAACGGGAGACAGAGGAAGCATCAAGACGAAATGAAAACAAGAGGGGAGAAACAAAACGTAGTCGGCGGCTCCACAAATTCGGTAAATTCCTACTCGGAAGAATAAGTTCTATAGCCAGCCACCGTTTGGTGTTCATGATACCATAGTTTATGTGTGCGAACGCCCTTGATTTGCTCAAGGCATGGAGACTGTACCGCCACTTCAGCGTGAATGGTGGTGTCAATGACCCTGAGCTCCCTATATTACTCTTTCCCTTTCCTCAGTCGACGAGACAGACAGGAGTGAGGCACGCGAGCACAAGCATTCTCGCCATAAAAGAGCCACCACCACACACAGCTCCAGTGACTAGCAATAGCAATGCGGTGTGTTACAATACATGATATGATTACAGCGATGAACGAAGGGAATATAGGAAGAACGAACGAATACATGTAGCGCTAGCGTTCTCCGTACCGGAGAAATTATGAGAGAAAAAAGGTTGCCGGTTGCTTGCTCGAAGGGGAGATGCTCATCGGTTCTACTTCTATATTGACCATGAGTCTTTCATATTGCAGCACACATCTCATATACATACATAAATACATGTTTTTTTGCTGAATATATTCCTGGATATTCTAGCGTATCTCATAGTATCATCAGCCTTTTTTCAGTTTTTTGCCGGTCTTTAGGCATATGGGGGAAACTCTATGCACTTCTTTCTTGAAGGAGACGTCTCAAGCGTAGGCGAGCATGAGGCTCGGCTGAACTCTTCTCGAGTTCCCATATAGATATTTATGCAGTTCGCAGTATTAGGTAACGCGCACCGCAATTATCGCATGTTACACAGAGGAAGCAGCGTAGGTTGTAGGTAGGATGAGAGATTGAAGCGTGGTAAAAGGTCTCCCTCTAGTCCTTCTCCTCCCTTGTACTATACACCACGCAGCTAAGCTGTGTGGGTCGACAAGGTTCTCGAATGTATTTTGTCATGTTAAAGTCGGAAGACGCAAATAGTTTTCTCACTGGAAAACGGAAAGCATTCAGTTGGGTTCTAAGAAACTGTCAAACATTGCTCCCTGAATCAATTATGTACAAATAATTGAGACATTGACGTACATTCGCTTGCCAGAAAGAGTCATTTTTGTCCAGGCTTGTTGAAACTCTAGATGAAATTGGTTTGCTGGGATGTGTGTGGGTTAATGTACTATACTCCTTTCCTTTTGCATTCAAGTAATTGTTTTAGTTGTCGTGGATATGATTGTGTAATATGTCTGAAAGGGTAGTATAGCATATTATTATGAGCATTAGTGAACAACTTAAACTTCAATAATGATTGACACGTAAATGATTGATTGTCAGAGCCGAATCCACTTCCTCCGATAAACTAGGTGGTTCAATATAGCGTGGTAAGATTTTCCCATGTTATAGAACTTACATAATAAATTACATAAATGTCCAGATTTCTGCAGTAGAGCATAAAAATACTACGCTTGAAGTAGTCCGTTCGTATTACTTAAACATTAAAAGTTTGATGACAGCTGATGATGTAAAGGGTGATGAATCATGCGTTAGCTCTGAAAAACTCAAATATCAACAGCTACCAATTTCACAAGCATTGCCAGATTTTTCAAGTACAAGCCAGTTTGTGGTCAGTGCTTTGCCCTACGCAACTTAAGAATGGATAATAAGGTAAAAAAAAACTTGCTGAGTGTTTGAGAAGAAACGTTGATAATAATAATATGATTCCTCTTCGTTCCCTTCCATCCAACACCACTCTGGTGGTTCCGAGAGATCGAATCTATGCACATACAAGGCTTTACTAAACAAATCCAAGCATGACCAGATTTCTTGCGTTGGTTGATGACTGGTGAACAATGCCAATGCGCCCTGAGTAAGTTTTTTTTGCAGTTTCTGTGTCCATGAAATGAACGACCATGAACCGATGACGACGGAGGATGTGAATGCTCTCGGTTGGTACAAATGCTACAGCTGTGTGGCTGGTTATATATCCCGAAGCTACCTGGTCAACTCACTGCTATTGATAATGATTGCTTAGAAGCATAAGCTCATAATATTATGTGTATATACACACATACTTTAATCAACATAGATTTGATGAAGAGATAATTCATAAAAAAATGAACCAGCTTTTTGTAATATGTATCTCCATACGGTCCTTCCCCTCCGTCGAATGATTACGTAGTTGGATCGTATTGTAATGCATCCACACAAAACAGAGCTCAACACACATGCAGAAAGAAATTATGTGAAACCAACGACATGCGATGAACTCTCTACAGTGTGCTAAGGGGATGATGTTTGGAGCAAAGTTTCATTTCATCCAAAGTAGCAAGAAGAAAAAGAAGAAGAAGGGGATGCAAATAGATAATAGTATATCATCACCATCTAACTACTTTGTTGCTCAGAAACTTGAGTGTGAGTGAACAAAAAATGAGTTGAGGGCGAAAGAAAAAAAGAGTTGTTCGACACAAAAGAAGTAGTAGGTTACTTCAGAGTAACCACCTTTTCGGTCCGAAACAGATAAAACTACGAAACAAACTTGCATTTCGTTTGGAGGATGTGGCCAGAAGCCTGCAGGCGATACATCGTGGTGAACTGAAGCATTTGATTCTCAATTATATATGATAGTACTGCTACATGTTGATGATAATACTTTTGTACAATGACAATGAATTTTCTTATTCTTAAATTACCTACAAAAATCACGGCATGATGCATGCGTTCCATTCGGAACAACAACCTTTTCCATTTTCGCAAATTTGCAATGCTTGACTCTCCATGTGAGATATAAAAACTTTGATTGCCAAATTAAAATTACTTGCACCCCTTTCTTTCCCATTGCAACTTGATGGTTACTGTTTGAAATGTAAATAAAAATGACTTTATACTTTAAGTCTGCTATACTTGTAGCGTTATAAGTAGGTTGATTTTATCATCTGATTAATTTATAATGTAAACCAATGTTCGATTTGACAGGTACTTTCGATTTTAAATTAGCATCAATTGATTTATACGTCATCATGAATATACAGCAAGTCTCAAAGCATAGCTTATATGCATACAGACTTGCATAACATTTCAATTTCTGTCATGCCGAAGCAGAAAGAGTATCCTACCACACCCTTCCATTCATTTTCATTACAGTAAAAGTAATTTTTCTGCAAACAAATATGAGTAGTAATGTGCACAAGACGCAAATAGCATTAAACATAACAAATATAGCTCTCTGAAATGTATGAGCATCATTTCGACGTGAATGAGTATGGAACAATGTGAACTCTCTACTGAAGGAAAACTTTTGATCGGAATAATGTTGATGTTGCGAATTTCATTTAAGAATTGAAAGCAATAACAGCAGCAGATACAGATTTGAGCGTGATCTACCTTTCAGCGCATGTATTCATTACGACCACCAGCCAATACACTCCTTTTAACAGGTGTACTATAGCTTGTTCAGCAACTTCTTTTACAGTTCTACCCAATACATATGTACTTAGCTTTAGTTAGTGGAATAATAAACGCAGATGTGAAGAATCAAAAAGAGACAGAAGATAAGTAAGTGAAAAAGCTTTCTTGCAATTATTGGCTATGGCTACTGCCTATGAATGGCTATGATCATGATCATCACTGACCGTCACTGATATTGATTTTTGCGTAGTCCGTTAGTATCACGAGTAAGTTTTTTTGGGAGCACTTTTTAAACACATTTATATGTATAACCTGCATGTCTCATCTATTGTATCACTCACGCGAATGAAAGTGTGTGCAAAAGTAGTAAAATTCCAAATTATTTGCAAATCTTGCATTGTAAGAGACAAGAGCAAATTCGAAAGTAAAAATTACTGACAATCAAGATTACAGGTGGTATGAAATATGAAAACATTGATTTCGGCACAAGCTGTTTTGCCTTTTATAATTTTAGACGCTGTGCCAGATGATGTGAAGCGATACTCATTAATTGAATTAGGATTGGAACAATTAAATTAATTACGTAAGTAATCTGTAAAATATATTTTTCAACATTTGTTCAAGCTCAAGTAAGCATGCACCTTGGTTGAAAGTTAAGGTAGGTAATTTCTTTTCTAAGGACTTGAAATTCGAGAAAGATGGTTGACGTTATAATGAGCAGTATGAAATGCATGATACCCACCTTCACCTGTGTAAAAAATTCTAGGAAGAGACCCATAAAAGAAACATTACAAGAGTTGGCGAATACATCACGGAAAAGCTACTGGAAACTGGAATGAAACTGTACGCAAGTTTCAACCAAGCAAACCGACGCGATGCTAGGTACATTGTATATATATGGTTATTGCAAATTATAGTAGTAATGTGTATACTTGATTATGACTTCAGTGTGTAGGATTGGCCAACAACAGCACACGCGTAAGTAGCGATTATACTGTTTGTTTGGTTGGTGAACACTGACATGGCTAGACAGTCTGCATGGTTGTCAAGTGCAAAAAGTTCAGAAGGCTATTTCTGCCGAAATGAACACAAAAAATTGAAGGAAACTCATATGCAATTGTATTAATAGCAGTGGTGTTCAATATCTATCTATACTGAACAAATGACATCATTTTGAATTCGTCAGAAATTTCAAAATGTGCAGCTGTGTAGAATTATATATTTATGTACACATAAATGTATATCACAAGTCAATGTGCAGACAGACAAACAATTTCAAGCCCAATCCAGTGAAGACATTTCCACAACTTCACAAGTGTTTCACAGAGAATAAATAAATAACTAATGTTATTGTAGTATGTATGCAGTCGACGCCTCGACAGGAATTAAGATGTGCGCCTAGATTTACATATTTTATAGGAGCAAACTCTATTAAAAGCAAAGTATCATCATCATCTTGAGATTGCAAACTGAGTATTTAGGTTTGTAGGTCACATCTCTTCACGTTCAAACCAAAATCACTGTCGGTCTACAGCGACTTCATACATTACAGCGCTACGCTGCTCTTCACTGATTCACTGCAATGGTTAAGTAAAGCTTTGCGATGCGATGTAGTAACAGCGGTAGTAGTAGTGCATAACATAACAGTAACGCTACCGCATAATAATACATACATACATGGTCATCATCATCATCACCATCAACAGTATCACATTATGTGAAGAGCATCGCAAAAATGAATCTGTTCGTTTTCACATATTATCGGCATATGCCTACTTTCCACACTCCTTTACATCCCCATTCATTCATTGATAGTGAATATACACACATTCCTTCCTCTAACCTACAGACAACTATCTCTTTCCATTGTGATATGAGCTTGAATGTGTGCAAATATTTTTACATGTTAAAATTTCATTTAGTTGCCCTTTAAATTGATTGGCATACATTCAGTTAGAGTGACGAGGAGTTTATCTCTTCTTGGCTGCTGGTGACGAAATTTGCACACACGCATATTATTTGTCCACCACCAGTGAATACAGTTGGTGGCTCTGTGTGTGGCGCAATCCATGCTGTTGAGCTTTATGTTGCTCTAAAGCTAATCTTGGCTTTCAACTTACTTAATAATACGGGAATAAATGAATGGATTTTGTATTGATATATTTCATTGGCCTTGTGAATAAGAATGGATAGAAAAAGAGGATACTGACAAACCAAAACTACGTAGATGGTTTTAATTACTTTCCTCTTGCCTTGGTACACCCTTTAGTAGACAAGTCTGCTTTTTTTGTTATTTTGCAACACCTTTCGAATAACTATGCCACGCCGTGATATAAGCTACAATTAGAAAATGAGATGATTTTCAAATGGCCTACTTTTCACGTCTGCCAATTTCTTGACCTAACTAAATACCGGCATTGAGCAGTACCTACGGATATGTGCTTATGGCTATTACTGCTAAAGTATTTGATGCAAAATTCGAAACATTTAATATAACGAAACGTGCATTAAATAACTTTAAAAGTAGTACCCCCTTACCTTATGGATAATATAACAGAAGGTAACCATGAGTACCTGTTTTAATGTAAAATATTATGATGGAGTAACAACAACCAGGTGCTTGAAACCAACCCAATACACTAAATAAATTACGGTAGTAACGTAAAAATATAAATCGTATTTCACTTACTTGGATTTAATCTTCAAGGATTGCTTACACGATCCTTCTGGTATCACTTTCAAGGGCGAAAAGTTTTACTTAGCTATATTATTATGTCTTATTAAACTCAACTTTGGATCCTTTATACTGAACAATTCAGAGTCAACAATCACTGTCACAAGTGAACACAATTACGTCACTTCACTGGCTGAATATTTCCTCCTTTGAATTAGCGATGTGGGCCAGAGTGAGTATGCTGAAAGTAAAATACTATTAGATTGTGTCGCCAGCAACTTTTACTTTCGATTTCAAATATCAAACACAACCGGAAATGGGTCAAGTGTCAAGATTTACAAAAAGACGTAGTCCATTATGAAACTCACGTCAGTGAGAGCTCTTGAAGCTAGTGCACCAATACGCTCCGAAGATTGTGCCTGTCTGCTGCGGCACCAACAGAATCCGCTTCCTTTCTCGACTCAAAACCAGCACAATGCATAGCATCAACCACCAAAACGCCAATAAGACGAGAGATGAGTAAAACAAGTCGCTTAATGGTGTATATAGCCACTATCACATAAGAGCATGCAGATTGCAGAACTAGCACTGTAACATGAAGCGCTATGTGAAAGAATTCGAGGTTCCCCTTCGAGTATAACACATTGCTACAAAGCTAAGTACTATAATACAATACACTATATGTGGTAACACAACATACAACCTTTTACATGTAACTTTCACAGGGACTCTTAATATATACATAACATGCTCTGTAACATGCCATGCCGTGCCATGCCACTCACTTACAATCAAATCATACCTTTGAGTTTCTACTCAACGAAGCAAAGTGTTGAATCTAACGATCCCAGTCAGTTATACCTTTATACGTACTTCACTGTTTCCACAGTTGTATGACCAGAATATCATATTTTAGACAAGTATCACATTTTCTAAGCAACAATATTAAGAAACTCCACCCTAAAGGGAACCTACGCATACCCTTTATGAAAGACTTAAGGGCACATGTATTGTATATACACGAATGCATATATTCCCTTCATGGGAACTCCGAATGCTAGGGACGCAATCAAAAATGTAAAATGTCAATATCGACCTTATACCTTCATAAATATTGTACCATATGAAATATATAAGCATGCGGATGGATTGTTTTTTAGAGTAAAGGGCATATGTTATAGGGTACATGACGTTAAAGGAAGGGTACATAATCCTTCGTGACATTATAGGTTGAGTGTAACTCAAGTTTAAATCGGGAACAATATACATGAGTATGAGACTGTTGCCTTGATTGTATTATACAGTAGCTTTTTTTATTTCTTCTCAGTGGGTCTACATGACAATTCACGCAAGGATAATAACATAAAGTCATACGGGAAAAGGAAAAATGGAAGAAAAATGTGAAGAATAGGCTTATAAGCTTAATGCAGCGACTCAGACATTAGATAATTATACCTGTCTACATCCAGATTAGCCACCAATGATAATTTACATTTGAACCGAACACTATTCAAATTCAAACTAAACTTGACACTAAAGTATGCCTACAGAAAATACCGCATATTTTTAATGGATGTTTTGCTTAAAAAATATTATTCAAATGCTTCCTCGAAATGAAAAGTATTTCCAGTTTTGATTCTGAATATAAAAGGTGATTTAATATTGATATTGATATCGCACGTAATGAATATCATCACAAGTGTAAACTAATTCGAATGAAGTTTCAGACTGGCAGATTACACCGCTTTTGCAAACATATGACATATTATGATGCAAAATGCAAGTAAGTCCTTTTACGTTTGGTTAACGTTAAAGTAATTTTGTCATCCATTATCAATGCCAATGGTAGTCTTTATGAGAGGAGCCTGTGGGTATTTTTTAGAATGTGATTTCGGTTACATTATAAACTATTATGAAGAAGAAGGGTTTGCCTCAACTTGTTCCTATTATTTTCATGATTTTACCTAAATAAAAATGCCGTCCGTTTATGCATATATGTTACCGGCAATTATCAATTCGGCAATTTCAGTCTTAAATCTGTGAAAATCTAGGTATTCTCGCGTTGAGTATGAAGGATGTTGTCTTTCTACATGCCATAAATAATATATGTAATTCAAAACCAGAACCGGACAAACGAGGACTAAACCTTATGTTCACGTTAGAATTATGAACAAATTGCGAATACTTCATGCAAAACTTGATGTAACCGTAAGCTAAGGGTAGTAAACCATCATTGTATTATTGCATACATGAAATAAGACTATGATTCTAAAATCCACTACTACCCAAGAGTCTTGCTAACAATTGAAGTACATCAGACACAAGTAAAAACGATATCATTTTAATTTTCAGGATTATACACACACAACATGTTTTGATTGATATTTTATCACGCTTTTGTAACTATTTGTCGCAACTAATTTGTATTACAAAGCGAAACAAAACTGGAAGTTTCAACTTGTGCTTCTGAAAATTTTCTGTTCAACATCACATCAACGGTACAGCGAGGTCGTAGATAAACTTTCATATAAGAATATCTGCATTTTGTATCCATACTCTGCAGTATGGACGTAAAATTAAAATGAGATGGATGCAGTTAACAAAGCCTTCAGTATAACTAGGGTGTTAGATTTACCTAATTTATGTTTACTGCACAGTAGTTCACAGGGTTAAATTACATTTTGTTTTACATTACATGAATATACACACATGGAAAATACGGTATAAGGTAATACAAACGGAAATAGAAAAATCTATATTTCTTAAAGTCACAATCAATTAGTAGTTATAAGTTAAAATTGATTGAAAGATCAGATTTCCACAGTAGTTGTATAACAATAATTGATAAAATACAAGTAGACACAAGTATTGAGATCTGTTTACAATATACATTTAAGCAAACACCATACAAACTACGTACAACGTAAGCAGTTAAATTTTAATACCTTGCTTAGCTTACAACAATGAAATGGAAACGTAATGAGTAAAATTTTAATACCTTGCTTAGCTTACAACAATGAAATGGACTTTCAGAAGAATGGGGAACATTTAATAAAGACTAGTTTTCTTCATAATACGGAAGAATTCATCTTGGTTGACTGCACCGTCTCCGTCTGAATCTGCTTCAGTAATCATTTCCTGGTAACAATGTTGAATTATATATTATTAATTTTGTGATGTACAAATTAATTGGCGCATTCCTTTAATTTTGACATTTTTAGCATAGTACTTACCAATATCTCCTCATCGTTTAACTCTTCTCCGAGCTCACTTGCAATCTGCTTTAGATTCTGGAACGTGATTAGCCCTGTATGATCCTTATCAAACAAGTTGAATGCTTTTTGTATTTCATCCTTGCTGTCCTTCTCAGCTAATTTCATTTCAATTACAGTTAAAAACTCGTTGAAGTTTAAGCGCCCTGCAACCACAAACACAAATTATTATTATTAACACACGGATTAGCAATACATCTTCGTTTAAAAAAGTTAACAAGAAGTAAATTACCTGAATTACTCTTATCCACTTTCTCCAGAATCTTCTTGATGTCATTCTTCCTTGGTTCAAATCCCAACGCTCGAAGTGCCACCTTGAAAAATTTTAAAGGGATTTTAATACTTGATGTTAAAGTAACTGTAAAGCAGTTTTTGTCTTGTAGCTCCTACCTTCAAATCAGTTGTAGCAATAGAACCGTTCCCATTACGATCACAGTTTCTAAATGTATCGACAACATCCTTTTTTTGCTTTGCAGTCAAGTCCGTCTTGCTTTTCAGCACAGCTTCCATCATTTCCTTGTCAGTCCTACAGATATTTTGATTTAGATTTCAGTGAGTGGATTGATATCGATGGAACAGCGCATGACACTATCGCTTACGCTTTCAATATTTTGATATTATTTCAATGCGTACTGACTTACATTGGCACGGAAGAAATGTTGGCTCGCCTTGCAACGCGCGAGTGCTGCAAATTTTCCTGGTGGTTATCATCAACCTTAGTAGCGATCTCCTTGGCTTTGCTCTCTGCTGTCGCTTTTCTAGTTGACCTTCTAGTGGTCGGAGCAGTCGTTTCAGTTTCAGCATCCGATGAATCCTGACAGAAAGAAATCCCATTTCAAATAAAGAAAATCTTAACAGAAGAAACTATTTTTAAGTATCTTTCAGAACACTTACCATTTTGATACGATTGATTTGTCACGTTTTCAATTGGACTTGGAAGATCAAGGTTCTTTGGTTGATTGTTGATTACAAATTATGAGTAATAATAAGTGAACACAAAGTTGGACGAAATTTATCTATGTTCTATAAGTTTAGAAGTCACGGCCAAAACTACAAATGTCAACAAAGTGGTATATGTATTGAATGCAACTTAGCAGTTTTTCTAACTATAAACAATAAACAATAAAGTAACGACGAATCTGATATGGTGGTCACTTTGTGCTACAGAGAAACAACCGATTTTATCTGAAGCCAAAATGTAAGAAAAAACTGAACACAAAGTGTTGACAAATTACCTAACCCGGAAAAAGGGTTTGAGGCCAAGAGGAAAATAAACCATTAAAGTTAGGCAGTTACGTGCTGCTGCAATGCAAGCCGTACAACCAGTAGGCCAGCTGATATAGATACAGATACCCTACTATTTTCTGACAACCCTGTATTGTATGTCTACATGCGAACAGAATAATGTCAATAGAACTTTGTAAGCTCAGAATATAAACTCTGACTACCCACGAGCAATCTTTCGGTACTCCTACTCATGAAATCTATGTGTGCACAACCAAAATTCTCCTTTCACCTTTGGGCTACTGGACACAGGAATTTTTCACTAGTAACTTAATCCTGCACAGACTCTTCTATTTAGCCAGAATTAAACGGAGATGTAAACCAAAGATTAAATAAATTGTATGCAAGCAAGGTAGATACGCAGCTCATACCAAACTAACAAATGACCAGTTATCCAAACCAGTTACTCAAACCAGTTACCCACTTTATTTCGAAATATTTGGCCGATTCAAAAACTACTGCCACTATATTATCAAGCATGCCGAAATGACCCTAAAACTGATTTTTAGCGTAATCAATCTTGTTTTGAACTTTCCCGCCAATAACTTTCGAATCGCTTGACCAAATGCCCTGAAAAGTATTCAGTGCCGTTTCTTTAAGGTGTTTTACCATTGGGCTGAATTTGTTGAAAATCGGTCAAAGTATGTGGTCGTAATCACTATCATAGGCTGCAGGCTTGATTGTTATATTACAGAAACATACCACCAATTCTCACCAACTACTAGAACAACAAGCTGATGCACAACGCAGTAAGTTAAACCCGAATCAAAATCTTCGCCGCTGTTACATTTATAGGATTCATAATGAAGCAGGTTCAATGTAAAGAATAAGAGTTAAGAAAAACTATTAATTGTTAATTCCCATCTGATTGTCAGAGGTGGTCAACTAAATATAAGTGGCTTTAGCTATTCATACATTCAATGTTTAGTCTGTGGTCCAACAACTAATACACATTTTTTCCTTACTTACAACTTACTGACGGGTTGTTATTGTGTTAAACACATGACTACAAAATTGTGGTTTGGTACTCTTTCACAGTTAACGCGGTATAAACATCTGGTTTGGTACTTTGTAATTATCGCCCTAATCGATTCTAACTATTTTCTATTTCTCATATAGAATATAAAATGATTTATAAAATCTATCAACTCTGTTCGTTGATTCGTCTATTGATTCCCTTTGTCAATTCATCTATCGATTCTCTTCGTCGATTCATCTATGATTCCTCTTCGTCGATACATCTAACGATTCTCTTCGTCAATTCATCTATCGATTCTCTTCGTCGATACATGTATCGACTCTCTTC
>JAANSM010001831.1:0-16914 GCA_036850725.1 Orchesella villosa
ATTTTTGGGGTGGTTTGATAGCCTATATAACTCAAGTTAGAGAGAGGAACTTTCACTTTTTTATGTAGTTACTTGCATGCATGCACATGATGTCTTCTTTGTCATGGAAAAAATGAGTGGCTCTACTTTTACTCTTACTTATATATACCTGTGTTTGTATGTTAGTATTGTACAATTTAGAAGGAAAAAAGTGGTCATAAAAATAAGAGTCGTGTGTGTACTGTGTACAACCGAACCCATATGATGATGATGTTGCAGTCAAAAACCAAATCAGACATAAGAAAAGGGGAAGAAAAAAAAAGACGATGAAAATTTTATTGCCCTCTTTCTTCTCTTTTCCCATATAAAAATCACTTTCTTCTTCTTCTGCTCCTGGGCTTCTCTCCCTCATATAAAAACATGTAATGTCAATATGTGTTCAATACATAACTGGAACACTAGCATCAAGCGACAGTAGAAAGCTACATACAAACAGTTTTCCCTTGAATCCCGTTACTTTTCTATTTTCGACGGAAGGAACAAAGAAATAAAATTACATGCATACTTAGCTTAGCCCATATCAATTGCTACAGTGAATTGAGTGAGGAAGGAGGAAAAGGAAGTTGACGAAAAATAATAATAATTGTGTAACATGCATGCATGACACGCATTTCATGTCACAAAAAACATTTCCTTTTACAATTTCTCCACTTGCCTAAATTCTACTGAAAAACTTGAAGGCAACTTATGTTTTTCAATGTCCCCCTATCTACGTATTCATTGTGTATTCAATATTGTGTGTGCGCTTACTTGTTTTTAATGCCTGATTGTATAAAAAGTAGTACAAAATCATGTGTGCGGCTGCATTATTCAAGTGAAATTCTTTCATTGATATTTTACGATGGTTCATGCTCCGCACCTGGTTTTAGTTCCCATTATTGATACACTGGTAAAACGTAGTTTTGTGGTTAATTGCTAAGCCCTCCCTCAATAATTTGTCGATATTAAATTATGCGTTATTCATATTGCATATTGATTTATTATCTCCAAAACAAAAATATTAGATTTTAGGCCGTCGAACTGTCACCCGGTCTGTCGGCAAACATGCTGTTTCATTTTCAACGTTCCCAGCACTTAAATTTCATCAGGGGAATCCTTAGGTTTGGGGTTTACTAGCGGTTTTAAGTATTTCAACGTTCGAAATAATCTGATCTCGTTGATACTTGCTGAAGCAGCCTTTGGCGACAAATCCTTATCACATTTACCACTACTTATTAAAACCGATAGAGGAATGTCTTGTCGTTTACTCATATTTTTAACATCTAACTACTAAAGGTTTTTTCCACCGTGCTGAAAACACGTGCACAAGACGATGACTAATATAATGTGTCCCATGAACTTTTTTATGACTACTTACTAAAAACCTACGCACAGGGAAATATACACAACAACATATTGCATACATTATGGCGACCATAAATGTGCATTAAAAGAATTTTTACTTGCATTTGAAAAGATCCTCCCCCATCCTCTCTATCTTTCCATCTGTAGTCGTTATTCCCTCCCGTCCATACATTAAAATAGGTGTCTTTTCTTAAATAGAAATAATAATTTTGACCTGTCGTGTCGTGTCGTCTTCATACACCGTTGTTTTTGCTGTCTTCCTTTACTCCAAGCTCGTGTCATCTCTTAATCTTAGTGGCCATTTATCTTTGTACGCTGTTCCTAGATTTTTAGTGTGAGACGAGAGCAAGGGAATGTTGGCACACGGTGACAACTTTAAATTGACAGAAGGAAAGAGTGTCTCCAGAATATTAAAAATATTTGCGTGCATCATATACATACTTGTATTGCCTTGCTGGAGCAAGAAATGAAAGTGGCAATTTGGAGAAACCTTTTATGCGTACAGTCAAAACTAGAGAAATGAAAAGAAACTAGGAGCAGGAAGCCCTTTTTTATGCTTTAGAGAAATCACGGGGTATATATTCGTGAGTATATCTTTAAGGAAGTTGTCACAAGACGGCGGGAGAAATATGGAAATATTATTTCATTTATATCCATTAATTAAGCGAAGAATGAGGAAAAGGAAACGGGAGACGAGGAAAGTGAAATGAGAGCTTGTTGTGCAGTCGTATCAAGTATGTTTTATGTAAAGTCTGCATTATTGGACTAAAGAAAATGACAAAGAGTCTCTCTCATTTTATGGCTTAATGGTTTAATTTCATCATGGATTTACTCTCTGCATTTGACAGCTGAATGTAGAAATGATGATAATCATGATGACGTGATAATAATGCACTCGATGAACTGAATAATCTTTTTAAACTGGCTGCACTCTCCAAAAATGGGGCTAAATAAATCTTGAGATACGCAATTCATATACCATCTTCGTCATTATGAAGTACAAAACAAGTTTCCCGTTGAGGGTGCCCATTTAACTGGGAGTAGCACTAGCATCATATCATCATCATCATCTGCATGGCATGGCCCCATTTTCATCTTTCCTGAAGAAAACAAATAAAAGGGAGGGAGAAGTAAAAGAAACTTCTACTCTTATTAAGAAAGAAGAGAAGTAAGTAAACGAAGACGAAAGTAAAGCACATTCGTTGCTTCGTGCTCCTTCCTCACGACGCAATTATTAGGTGTACTTTGTAATAATAATAGTAATGGTAATAATAACGATGATAATAACATGTATAATGTTGCATTCTCCACCGACAAGAGCTTAAATTATAGTAGCCATCTAATACACACTTCCTTTCTCTCTCTGTGTCCTTTTGTACTCAACTGTATAGTCAATTCTTAGCTAGTTTTCTTCTTTACTCAAGCAAATGCCCATTAACACAAAAAGGAAAGGAGGACAAAAAATGGGAGAGGAGAGAGAAAAGAGGTCCGTTTTTTTTCTCTCTGTAAATTTACAAGATACACGCTTCTTTTCTAAGACTCGTCTTCCCCTTTTCTCATCTCCATTGCAGTTTCTCTCTTTTGTCTGCTCTAGCAGCTCAACTTCCTGTGAGAATAACATAATAACCATATAGATTTCTGGAGTGAGCATTATGCATATATGCACAATAAACTTTTCTTCAATTGAGTAAAATAGGGAGTGAAGCAAAGACGTATGAGCTAAATGACTCAAGAAATTGAAGGAATGAAAAAAATGGAGGAGAATAAGGGAGAATGGTATTATGTCAGTAAGTAAGTGACGACGAGAAGTGAAGCGAAAAAGCGAAAGGGAATAGAGAAGAAAGAAAGATAAGGGAAAAAGTTGGAGAACAAGAATTTTTTTTTTCTCCTTTACTAAGTCACGAAGATTCAAATGAGAGCGTTGAAGAGGATACATAATGTACACAAAAAAGAAGTGTACTTTGCACTAATGCTCGTGTTTCTCATGATGACGATGATGATGCCAATGAGATAACAAAAGTTTTTAAGCTCAATTTGACAGTGTGTAAAAAGATATAAAGGATTTTCCTCATCACAAAGTTTACTTAGCATTGGGCATATGCTTTAGTGTTGCTAAAAAAAGAAGGGTGAAAGTGAGTAGCAAACCGTTAAGTTACATATTATCTTCTATGGCAAAAGCTTAAGTGATGATGATGACAATAGAAACAAATACATCATCTCTCTTCTATTTATACGTCTGTCCGTAGATATATATATATATATACTTACACGTCGTCCACAACACAGCACAAGACCGGGAACAATTAGCATTAGCTTAATAGGCACTAATAAGAAGAGTGAAATATGGATAAAGAAGTGGGCCCATGACTCCAACTTTTCTCCACTCTAATCCTATCTTCTCTCCTCCAACTCCATTTCTGGAGGTGTATTGTTTTGTTTATTTGAACAAATTAGTGGGAAATGGGCGTTGTGAGAGCTCCTTTTTCTCTTCATACCATTTCGATTAAACCAAGAAGAAGAAAAAACTCTCACAAGTTTGCCCTCTCCAGAGCTGGTACATAATATATGGGAACAATCATTAACTAATAATAATAACAAGACGTCCTATCCTCCTCCTCCCTCTCTCTCTCTGTGAGAAAGAAACCGAAACCAGGCCTAGTTAGTGGAAAACCCCGTTCTCATTCCTTTCGTTTCTCCAGCAGTCTCTGTTTTATTGTGTTGTGTACACTATATCTTTCTGTATATACGCTCTCGCTCTGTTTGGAGTTTGGACATGAGGTTTTGTTTCATACTCGCATTCATTCTGTTTGAGCTTAAACACTCGAGTGAAAGGTAGGAGTGGTGAGACCAAGGGCAGCAGTGAGAATGATAGAGCCAGGTAAGTAATATCAACATCATTTATGTAGCTCTGTATTGTTGTGGAGTGGGTGAAAGGCAGAGAAACCGGCTCGGCTGAATGACCGTCATCGTGTGTGTGTGAGTGTGCACTGTACCAATGTAGGAATGACTATTTATCCTTAAGAAATGGATGGGTAAAGTCGGCTTTTAAGCCTTTTGTACAAAAGCGTAAAACTTGCCCCCTGATGGCTCATAAAAACAAGGAAAATAGGCTCATCGAGCCAGCAGTTTTCTTTCAATTATACGAAGAATGCTACATAACTCCGTGTAAGTATGTGTGTATGCTAGTCGCCCTTGTATTGCTGGTGCTGTTCTGTTGTTGATGATGATTGTAATAATAATAATAATAGTCATCATCATTTTCATCCGTTTTCTCCCTCCTCCGACTCATTTTTACCATTCTTCCTTGTTTATTCTTTTGTTTTTGTTGTTTTGATCCATAAAACTAGTTTATAATGCTTCGATTATTGCTTTTCATGAGGCTATTCATGTCAAAACAGAAAAAATAACATATCAAGTTGACAATTATACAGAGTCAGCTCCAACTTGCACAATTTTTATGGGGTGATCGTTTACATTGCATACTATTTGCCCCAGCAAGTAATTAACCGCTTAATTATCTGCACTGATGCAGCATTTATAGACTTTATGATGGAGTTAGGGTGAATGAGAGAAAGCATGACTTTTTTTATTAAAAGAATTTGATGTTCTTTTAATCAATTCCTACCATAAATGTAATAAAACGAAAGCAGAATCGCGGTGTTGGCAATATTCTTAATCGGTTTATGAGCAAACCTTGGTTCTAACCGAAGAGTTTTAATGAGGATATTATATTAGTAGGATTTCGGCTATCGTATCATGTTTTAATACGTATCTTATTATTAAATTCGAAGCCCTAGTACTTTAAAACTTTTTAATATTCGGTTTAGAATCACATGTGGACTAGGGTAAACTTAACTTTTTTAACCAAGTACAATTATAGCTTCGCGTCAATGTAAACAGAAAGAATTGCTGCATCCACATTTTTTGACATTATTTATTGAAGAATGTAATTAAATTTGCTTATGTCAACAATATTTTGTTTCAAATATTCAAATGTATTCTGGAGACCGTTTGTTTGTTTGCAAGCACCCACAACATTTATTATTATAGTTGACTACAACAATTTTGATGATTTCAAATTTCAATGTAATGCAAGATTAATTAAATCTGGGAACCACATTGCTGGCGCTCTTGCTCACTTTTCGTAATCAGCAATAACAAATTCTGAGAAAAATACGTAATGTATTATATAGTACACCTCAGCTTTCAAGAACACTCATTAAAATCGAATATGCGATGGCAACGTAGCATACGGGTACCTTCTCCAAAAATAGCATTCTCTTTCTTCCCAAAGTCAACCAATATCAACTAAATTAATGAAAACTTTACAATGAATGCATACACTTAAAGTGAAAGCTAAATAACAATACAATAATGCAATAATAGATGCAAATGTGCATATATACAATCCGTATTGATTTCTATTATGTGGCTGCATTTAGTTGTAAAGATAATTAATATTGTGATTAAGGGAAAAGGAGTCCTAACCAAAAGTACACATCTTCCTTCCTGGAATGGGTTATTCAGGGCAAGGCGGGTATTAGTATGAGAACAAGCAAAAGTGCATAATGTGTATTTACCTTTTAACACTAATATTTCTTCTCTTAATTCCGTACTTCCTCGTTTTTGGAAGAGAATATAGAAAATAAGTGAAACGGAGTTAAGTTGATGTCTGAACCGTACAAAAGTCCTCTTTTGTTTCGCCCGGCACCTTTCTTATGGATAATAATACTAATAATAGTAATTATGATTATATGCCCACACAACCAGCCTCGTCTGTGTGTCTACTTCTCTCACTTCCTATTGAAGTAGGTAGCCAGAGCAATGATGACATGAAAAAGAGGTGCGTCACTATACTTATCTCCACAAATATTATAGTATGGAATGGAGTACATGCCATTTTCACGCTCTTCCCACTACCGCACCAGTTCTCAGTAACAACCGTATTTGTACTTGTTAAACCGGGAGAAGTAAGTCTTAAGAAGAATTTTGACGGTGGGCTCTTCTCAATTGCGTTGGAAAGAGGGAGGGAGAGAAGAGCTAAAAACTTGTTCTTATGTAAGCAGATAAAGTTGACTAAATGTGGATTGTTCTCATTTTCACACAAGTCCTTGTCTCCCATCTCTTGCCGCCACCACCACCACCAACCACCTCAACCAAATAGCTATAATACAGACTAGTCTGGCAGGGTAATATACGTACAATGTCTCGCTTTTTCGGTATATACGGAGTTTAGTATTAAACTTCTGTATATACCTTGTTCTTTTAGAGCTAACTAAGTTTTTATAGTTGCTTTAGGTATAATAAGGTGAAAGGATTATTAGACATTAACAAAGGATTAAGCAAAACAAGAGCTTTTTGGAAATTACAAGAGGTTTTGTACCATTTCCACCTAGGGAAAGTAGCTCTCCGGAACAAACTCTTGGTTAAATTCATTTCCACTTCGACAATGAAAACTTGGTGGTGGTGGTGCGTGTTGGCAAAATAACGCAAGGAAAAGTATACCTAACTATATGGTTGATGGTGTTAGCATAAAAACATTTTCATGATATATATATATATAGCATACAAATGCGTGAAAGCAGAGGAGACATAGGCAAAACCCATTAGGAGAAAAATAGATGTTGGCTATTAACATCCTGATCCTAATTACAATATTTATTTAAGGAAAACTGGTAGTAGTGACGCTACTGACGCTTCTTATTTCCAAAAATGTGATAGAATATCTCTGCAACCAAAGAAAGACAAGAAATCTGCGAGAAATAAGGTACAATTCCAATTTCTATAGCTGTCAGTAGGATAAATATAGACAATTCGTTTTGCATTTCTCTAATTTTTACACCCACATAAGCCATATACTTTTGTCACGACATAGATTTTTCTAAAGCTTTACCTACAGCGTAATTGGAATCACTGCTATGTCGATGTTCTCATGAACAACAATAATCTCCTTTTGCATTGGATAATTTACCAAACTTCTCATGTAAGCAAATGTATCCACCATGCTGGAATTAAACAAAACTTTCCGCACTCTTGATTACATGATGATTGGCAATCAAGTTTGACACAGAGAAATAAGTTTTATAATTGATTCTCATACTTTTTTTTGAACTAATTTGAGTTGGGGAGCAACTAATAGGCAATAATCAATGACGTGATCGCATGCTCAGGTGTGCAAACAACCGTATGTTGGTTAAGTGGATAGAAACGGGGATTCTGAAACAAGAGATTTGTGTCAAAGATAATGAAAAGAAAAGTAAATATTATTTGAACGCTGGTTTCACATGAAGTTTTTTTTACGTTTGAAAAATGATAAATAAGTCATTAGCACGCCATCCTAAACCAGTCTAGATTCATCTTAAAATCGAGCTATTTTTTCCTTCCAAGTACTCCACCACGCACCGCACGGTACAGTAAGCACGGAGCGAAAGGACCTTCACGTCACGTCAATTTCTCTGTCATTCTAAGAATAATGACTTATTTTGTAGGCCAATTCTGTACACTACCTAAGCAACCTAACTGAAGACGAAAGAAAACTGTAAATTTTTTGAAATATTTTCTGTAGCAGTGCACAATTTTTCACACTAGGATACCAGCCTATCCAACCTCATTTTATGAAGGAGCTAAACAAGGTTTCATGCCAATTGCACAAACAACAGCTCTCAAAGCATCCCCTCCTTTCTCCATCTCTCCTCAAATTTTTTCCCAGAATAGCTTCACCTGCAAAGAATGTAAGTTGAGGCCTCTGAATTCACAACAAGAACTCTTACCAACTTCCTAGCTCCCACTGCTCATTCTANCTGAATTCACAACAAGAACTCTTACCAACTTCCTAGCTCCCACTGCTCATTCTAATTCAAGTTGTAGAGGCAAGCTGCATTTGAGTACGTTGAAAAATTGGCGCATCATCATTATCGTTAGCTGGACTGGGTTTCTCTCAATCTTAATCACCACATGGGTTGGCATGTAAGTGAACCAGATTCGAGTTGAATATAGATCCATACCAACAAATATCACATGACTACCTTTCTCCCTTTCTCTTCCTGCTCCCTTATTTTTTCCACGTTCGTTGAGTACTAATGTCAATAGTATAAAATTGTCGTGTAGTAATCTATCCAGTTCAAGTGTGCCTACATCATGCGTACCTGTACGCCATATACATAGTCAGTACACACTTCACTTAAATTAAATAGTAGCCTTCGCATAATATAATGTGTGCAGCAGTGTGTATAGCTCCTCGGTACACTAATGTAAATAGCCTCTTTTGAAGTGCCTTTATATTCGCGTATGCTCACAAGTCGATTAAAACGGAAGGCTAAGGTTGAATGTAATGTAGGGTAGAAAAGATAGAAAAAAAGAAGGGAGAGGGAAGACAGAAAAAAACTAGACGAGATAATTGGAGAAAGTTAGTCGCAGCTCGGCTGATTTGTAATGACAACAATTTTCCACATGAAATTATCCTGGGTCTCATACAAATTAAATATTTAGCTCATCTCCTGACTTATTTAACAAGAGTGTTTGGTTGTGGCTGTCTACGTCTTTTTCCCTCAAACAGTACCAAAAAAACCCAAGCCTAACACGGATTCTAACCTTTTTTCTATTAAAACATAAGAGAAACTGAGTGGGAAAACAAGTGGGAGAGGACAAATGACGACAACCACAAAGTGAAACAAGAAGAAAAAAAAGTATCCTTGTGTCGCTTTGATGAAAAAAAAAGTTAAAAATATAAGGTTGGGCCATGGCGTCATCATCATGACGTTAAGTGAAAATAGATGATAGTATGAATAGAAGGATATCTTTTTAGCCGGAAAAGCACAGCAGCTATAGTGGGGGTTCGAATTAGTAAAGGTTTAGTGGATGGAATGCAGTTTCAGTGGTTTTCAGTCAGCCTGTCTCTTTTTTCCCTTATTATTGCATTGCCTGGCTGTCTATCTTCAGAAAAAAATTGGATAGCTTTCGCATCATGATGAGACAAGAGGGCTTCATTCTCTTGTTGTTTCTCTCACTTGGTTGGATTATTTTCACAAACTTTCAATTAAGTCATCAAAAGTTGTTTTCCGCTTCTAGTTAAGCTTGTGTGGAGTAGTCTCGTAATGAGAACAAGGCTGTGTGTGTGTGGATACGATATGGTAGGATGTGGTATACAACCTTCCTTAGACACTTTTTAAAGGAAGGGAAAGCGAGTGAAAACTTGTCTTCTTCTGTCGCATGTCATGTCTCACGGAAAAAGGAGGACGGAGGAAGGAAGGAAGAAGAGAGGGATAGAAACATGAACGAAACAAATATGGAAAGTCAGCCGAAACGAAAGCCAGTTTTGTTTTGTTGACTTCTCACTCTCTCTCTCTCTCTGCCGTTCAAAAGCCTGAGATAATACGTTATCTTCAGCTTGTTTCTATTTCCAGTAAAACAAACAGAAAAAGTTATACACGTATAAACTGATAAACTGCTCTGGAATCCGGGTGTTCCTTGAGTTTCGATGGAAAGGGAAATTGTGTCAGTCACTGGTGACGTGATACTATACTGATTTTATAGTGTATCCTGATATTAGAGATTTTAAGTGGAAGCTTCATCATGATCTTTGAATGATTTGGGGAGCAACTTCATGCACTCCCATTCTCAACGTCTTAGCTTCATCTTAGTCATTTCAGTCACTTTAAGCATGGCTTTCTAGTAAAACATTTCATCTAGTCTCTAGTAGACCCAAAGAACGCTACAGATTTTCTCGAAGGAGGTCACTGTTTGCATAAAATATTTCCCTGCTATACAAACTACTTTAACTAAATTAGTCGTACATTTTTAACACTATTTATTCGCTCATGCATGTGGAGCAAGTCACATGATAATGTTCGTTACGGAATCTCTAGTAAATTAAGTAGGTAATACACTAGTAGAGGCAGTTGCAATGGAAAATCTAAAGAGGGTGGAGGTGGATTGAATAAGATTAAAGTTGGAATGAGATTTTAAAGTAATTTTATCTGCAAATATTGTCAGCAATTTTAATCTAAATACTGAAATAATTCCTGCTCTCTGTCACAAAAGCTTGGTAATCACATTTTCAGCGAATGGTTGTAATCTTGTTACGAATACTCCATATTCAATATTAATTTCTCACGTTAAATATATTATGTTTGCTGGTTTGATCTGCTGGGATGGGATAGAATTTTGGGATTGCTTGGATGCCCAAAATTTTCATCTACATTTGCTCATAAATATAGCACATTGAGGGTATGCTACAAAAGTTTTAATTAAAATATTACAAATATTTGTTTTCTCATGTTATGCCTGCCTGATTTTATGCATAATAATGTGAATATTCGTTTGTTTTCCATTTCAATAAGTTTCCTTTGGAGGGAAACTGGGTGGTTGTGAGAATGTGACAAGGTCCATGATTATTAAGTTAAACCAAACACATTAAAATGCTGTTACAAGCTAGACAGCAAGCAGAAATTGGGTTAAAAAAATCATGATGCCTTGCTCATGTTTTTATGTACTCTTCTACTTCACATAATTTTTCTTCGTTTGGTAGCACACAAGAATGTGTGTGTGTGTGTGTGTGTGTGTTTGGTCCATGATGTTTCGTAGAATTCTAGAGCAACTAACGACAAGCGAGCTCAGCAGTAGGAGATTGGGGGTACATGAGTGATTCATAATTTACACACACAAGCAATCTAATGTAAGCACATTAAAATTGTATCATTATAACAAACTCCAAATTTTACGTAGCAATTTAATCCAATATACAATATTGTTGTTGGTACGGTGTTAGCATAGCGTTATATAGCTACTCAAGAAAGCGATCCGTTGTTACCACCACAATTCATTTTATGATAGACCTCTGCACCACAAAAGCAGTCACTCAAACTCCTGTTTAACTCTCCGAGTCTTGAGTGAATGAGTGGCCCCTTTGTTATGATTATGTTGCTTTAACTTTTCCATTTTCTTAGTTTGACAAGAGACAAGAAGGAGTAAAAACTACAAGCATCTTAATATATTTACATTTCTTCATTTATTTATGCATATATGTACACAGGCCAAGTTTCATGTGTAAACAATACACAATAATATGTAAATAATTGTGTGTATGCTTTGTATGATATACAAAATGGGGTGGCTGAATATAACATTCAAAATGTTACATTAAGTTTACCAACTGCACTGTTCCCGTTATAAACTTTGTTGTGCTTGTTTCCCTCGTTCCTGTCAGTCTTCATCATTGCTATTTTATAAAACAAGCCACTTTTCATAAAATATGATTTAGAGACTTCCACCACGTTTACAATTCCTACCCATCGGCTTACTTTCTACTTTGCTAATCATAATTTTGACCATGGAGTATAAACTAAGTAGGTCTTGTATGCAGTTCCTCTGTTCTCTGTTGTTGTTGGCATTGGAGGGTACAAAATCGTTTTTATGTATATAAATGGCTTCAACATATGTCTATGTATATGGCGTCATATGCGCGAGTAATAAGACATCAAGAAGGAAAAGTCTCAGTCTCCGTTCTCCATTTATTTTCTCTTCGTCTCCTTTATTCGTCAGCATCATCATCATAATATTATATTCACATTGCTTCCAAGTTGCAATTATTTATTAGGCATATTAAATAAGCTAAAAAGGCCTTGAGAATTGAATGGAAACAGAAAAGGGGGGAATACCATATAACAAGCTCCTTTTTTCTTTCTTTGGTCCATCTCTCTTTGTTTGTCTATAGCAAATGCTAGACGCGACAAGGAAGATAACGTTGAGTAACACGAGAATGTTCTCTGTGTTTGGAGTAGATACTTTTTTCTCGTTTGAAATAAGTATGTGTTCATTGGAATTTTACAGGTCAAATAATTTAGCATACAGCACGCTTGGTTAGGTACACACGTATGTATATACATGTTTGGTAAGCACTTCAATTAAAAGCCGGTAGCTTAGAGCTTCTCTCTGTCGTCTCTTTAAGTTCCAGGCAAACTGAAAGCGAGGGTGAGTAAAGTTAAGACTATAGCAAATGCTAGACGCGACAAGGAAGATAACGTTGAGTAACACGAGAATGTTCTCTGTGTTTGGAGTAGATACTTTTTTCTCGTTTGAAATAACTATGTGTTCATTGGAATTTTACAGGTCAAATAATTTAGCATACAGCACGCTTGCTTAGGTATACACGTATGCATATACATGTTTGGTAAGCACTTCAATTAAAAGCCGGTAGCTTAGAGCTTCTCTCTGTCGTCTCTTTAAGTTCCAGGCAAACTGAAAGCGAGGGTGAGTAAAGTTAAGCTGACGTTTATGAACAAGATGATGATTAGGAAAGCAAGATGGAAAATAAAGCTGGATACCTTAAAGTTTACTTGTCTTCTGTAGCAGGCAGAAAGCTTCCCTGGATATGAGTTTGTGTATGTGTATGCTATGTGAATTAAGAGCTAGTCAAGCTCTCCGTTTCTGGGGCGTTGTGGAATATGATGTGATGAGGAGAGGAGTACGATGTTTTGATGCTAAGTATGTAGTTTTCTTAGGTGTATGGTAGCGATGATGGTGGTGATAATCATAATAATGGCGAGCCAAAAACGGGCTGCATTTATGACTTGGCTATGTGTGCATCCGCCGTGTTGTATATTAAATGTTGTTAAGTGAAATGAAAGTGAAGGTGATGATGATACATGATAAAGATGATCAACTAAGATTAGCATTAGACTCAGACCGACAAAATTCAACTTGCAACTTCCATTTCTTCGCTTCCAACTATAAAATTATGCATGTTGGAGCTGACACTTATATAAATACATACATTCCGAGAATGAAATAAGAACAAGAGGCATATGGCCAAGATGAGCAAAGTAATAATATTATGAAACATGTTTTCCATCATATTTTGACATATTACAAATATATTCGTATCTGAAAGCTAGCCTATTTACATAAGAAACTTTTTGAGAAATTAGTGAACTGTCAGGAGAAGGGAAACATAATGTAAAATGCGTATTAGACCTTGTGAAAATGTAGGTCCGTCTAAGTTAGCTCACTTTTGAATTCCTTAACTTTACTTCATTTAGACTTGCTCTTAAGTTCATGTCACAAGTTTTGAGTTTATAATCCTCTCGTGCAGCACACTACATAATAATATCATATATATATTTGTGTAAATATGTTTTTAAGGGTTGCTCTATACACATTTGTAGATAGCTTAATGGGATTTGACTTTTTGGAATAAAAGTTTTCTCTTCAACGTGGACAAACAAAGTTTGCACTGGCATGTGCATGCTTTCAACTAAAAACTATATGATGCTTAAATATTCAATTAAATTGATGCATAAAGCTACTTACATCATAGTTACCTGATTACTATTACAACACAAACAATATAAAAAAAAGTTGGAAAACTTTTCCTCTCAAAAAAAAGTATATTAAATTTGTTTTTATCTGTAGGTGTATTACAAGGAAACATGATTTATTTTACTGACTGCAAATGTACAACACATTACTGAAGGAAGAAACAGGAAATGACACATTTTTTACATACAAACTCAACATTTGACATTACAACTGACAACGGCAAACTTTAAAATTTTTAGAAAGTTAAATACGACACAAAAAACAGGAAATAATTTGTATTGTATCAAAATGTGTAATTTATCAAGGGGGTTAAAGCTGACGACTTGAGATCCCACCAACCATTTTTGATATGAAAGGATGAATGAATGAATGCATGAAATGAAATAAAAGGGAAGAGATATGAAGGGAATAAAAGGAAACAGTTTGAATAAAGTGAAAGGTAAAATTACTCTTGTTTCTTTTGAAAGTCGGCGTAACATTTTAAGCAAACTCAGACAACCATATTACAACACCAACAATAAAGTTGTACCCAAGTGAAATTTCCTTGGGATTTCCCTGAAGAAGAAGAAGAAGAGAAAGAGAAAAAAAATGTTTGTTTTTTCTTCAACACAAGACGGGAAACAGTTGAGACAAAGTGGAGACAAAAAACTGTTCATTTTTTGTGTGACCTGGTGATGGCATCTGATAGTGAGTAGTGAGTTCAGGAGCAGAACTAGTTGTCAACACAATCATCATCATCATCAGGAGAAAAGCATAGTAGTAGGAACAAAATCATCATCATCCTTGTCGTCATCATCATGATCCCAGAAGACTTTTTTTTCCTTTCTTTTATTTTTTTTTCACAAAATAAACTAGGTAACAGGCTCCAAACTGAATAGCAAAAGGGAAGGAGAGGGAAAGAAAATATAGTCTCCAATTCCCATTCTCCTTCCCATCTAGTCGTCGTCGTTTCTTCATTGTGACAATGATGATGGTCATATGTCGTCGTAATGATCATGCTGATGATGATGTCACAGCAAGCAGGCACTTGCTCATATGGTAGCGGTGTAGTTGGTAGTGATGGGATGTGGTAGGGGTTACGCTCAACTTTGGTAAATAGACTAGGAAACTGAAGGGAAAACTGTATTACCGTATTGTTGATTACATTTTTCGTCTCTTTTTTTTTCTTTCTCTCTCTCTCTCTCTTATTCCACGAGTAGATTGCTTGAGCAAAGATCGCAAATAGGAATCGCATGAGACATTCACATCACAGCCCAAGCTAACATATTATGCATATATATGTAGTGTTTGTGAGGTGGTCGCGTCGAGATGAAATTGAACAAATTCTTTTGTTTACTACTGTGTATCATTTTTTTCTCCTTCCTATATCCTACAACATTCAACCCAGCCCTTTCTTCTTCTTTTGTCCCTTGGCCGCCCATAAAGAAACCTCTCAATAACGACTTGAGCTCATTTTAACTGCACACAAGTGGATTGTCCACATGATAATAATGATGATGTTGTTACGAGCTCTCTGTGCATTATCCTATAGATATATTCTCTGTACTATGATACTGTAAACGAGCACTGTATTACAATTATTGCTACTAACACTAGAAAAAAAAACAGTTTGAACTACTGGAATGTAGTGTAGTAGTAGTCTATTTTATTTTTTACAAAGATGATCTTCTCCCATTTTAAGCACTGCTTTTCCCTTTTCGGTCTTGGCAAGAATGGTATTACTACTTTACTTATACCTGAGTATTTTCTACTTTAATACAAGAATAAAGTTGTCATTGAATGAGATCATCGTCTTGCTGGATGTTTATGAGATGCCACATGATAATACAAAATGGAAAATACAAAATAGTAGGGAAAAGTAAAGAAAAAATTGTAAAGAACAAAAAAAAATTGTGGAAACTCATAGTCATAACCCTTTCTGCTCTTCTCTCTATCTTTCGCTTTGTGATCTGTAAGCATTGTGAATTAAAGGGTGCACTTGTTCTCTCGTCCTCTTTTGTTTCTAAGTGGTAGACAATGGAAGATGAGGAAAAAGTGGCACAGAGAAACTATTTTGTAGGGGGGAAATGTAGGGAAAAAAATGTAGGAAAAAGAAAGTGGTGAAGTGAGTGAGTAGTGGCGTTGGTGGTTAAGCTGACAACCTCAAAAATTGGTCCGGTGATGGCATATACATGTATCATCATCATGATCATCATCAGCAACACCACAGAAAATGAAAGGGAAGAAAATAAAGACAAAGGGAACATACTGTACGGATGAACTTTTTCTGACACTAATATGAGGAGCACGGGTGCTAATATGAAGTATGAGGATGATGATATACTCTGGATGGTATATATGATAATATTATATTCTTATCCCAATTTGGTATATAGTTAGACTGATAGGGCATGGACTCTGATAACTTGTCTCATCAGCTCAGTACTTGGTTTCGTGGCTGCTGTCATAATAGACAAAGACAAAGTAACAAGAGACAGGATCTCTTTTTATTATCTTCTTGATAATATTATGAGTTACGTGTGTTACGTCATTTGAGACGATTATGATAGTCATCGCTGACATCCCACCAGTATTCTTCCGTTTTTCTGCACAAATACTTTGTCTTGTCGTGAAAATGATGCACGCATGTATGTTTCTTTACTACGGTTTTTTGGGATGAAAAATGCAGCCTTAAAAACTTTTACATTTACTACTTAATAAAGTTCATGGGCACCCAGTTTATATGACTCAGTCAGGACGTAGGGTATCTACCTGCATTCATTATTGCAATGTATCATTGGATGTATACAAGCTTTTTGGTACAATATTCATTCTTGTATTTATCATGTTTTTCAGAGTCTATTATACTTGAAACGTGTACGAATACAATTCCGATATTGTTCAAACTTGTCGTGTGAATTTCATTTCCATCCATGCTTTCGGTTTAAAATATTCAATATTATTAGACAAATTGATTTTGGCCGTTTCATCAAGAAAATCATCAGATTACCAATTTTTTAAAGCCTTCGTAATGCCCTTTTCTTTAAGTGGTAATTTTGGTATAAACAAATGAATCCCTCAATGCAGTAACTCTTACGTCATCACCGTCTGGTAACTCGCAGTTAATGACACCAGAATAAACTTCATTTACATATGGATATCAACCAGTTGAAACGGGCAAATTGCTCAACATTAGTCTAAATATTGAACTGAAATCAAGTCGTAAAATGTAAAAAA
>JAANSM010001832.1:0-16910 GCA_036850725.1 Orchesella villosa
CGTTAGCAAAAGAAGTATTAAGAACCAAAGGAGGATTGCCATTTTCTCGAAAAACTCAAATTCTGACTGGAATGCTCCAGATGAAACCAATACAAGGAACAAGAATTTTAAACCCGTATTGATGCGGAGAATCACATATAAGATTCGTTTCCAGGGTTCGCTTGTGCGGATTTTGAAGAATCCATTTGGAGTTCGGGTTATCTGAACTTGGCTCAGGCCTATGATCGCTAGAGTGTTTAGCACTCGCATCTGGTAATGCGATGGGTGGCTCATTGTTCTGATATTTTGAATGATGGAAAAAAACAATGCTAGTGATCAAGATGCTGTGATCGTGAGGGTGACGCTATTCGGGTCTGAAAAGTGAAAACACTTTATAATAGCCTTGCTCTTGCTCACAACGGAGAAGCGTTGTTGATGTGGTTTTTGGTATCTTAATGAGTGCATTTGATTTAGCGACGAATGAGGCAAATTGGTGTTCCTTGTCGCTTCAATTATTAGGATAGATCGACCCGGTTTTTATATGCTGATTACACACACTCAACAACTTACAAGTAGGTAGGTACTTATAAAACCCCACGGCGACGATGAAATGGATTCATATAAAAACGGGTCTAATTTTCTTGGAAATATCATTATATGATGTATCGGAAGCATTGCGATTTGCATAATATGGGTGCTTAGCGTCTGGAGTTGATATCGAATCCCATTAGGATGGTTTAAATAATTTGTGTCAAGCAATTTTGGAAAATTCGTTTGTCTTGTTATGCTGATATAAGGATTATACGAACAGGAGTTTGAAATGAGTTTATAGACAGATTGAAAGCATATTAACAACTTCTTTAGGAAGGAGACACGAGTGTTCTTAAAACTTCTTTAGTAATGTGGTTTATTCATGAGAGAAAATATAACTGTAACATTCCTAATGACCTTACGTCTACTTTTTTGGGCAGAGTGAGAGGTTTATTAAATAGTTACTTACGACGAGTCTAAATTGTTTACTATTTTATGCAACTCTGATGAATTTGATTCACTAACTAGCGTTCAAGTTAAGTAACCATTTGCATTTGCGTCATCAATTCACTCGAATCAATCTGTTTGATCATTTAATGTTGTATGTAACAATTATTGTGGAAGTCGTACAAATTCAGGTTGAGGTGAGGTATAAGCTATAGAAAACTGGTATAGCGTTGAGTTTGCATCAGGATTTTCTGACCAATTCAATTTAATAGCATGACAAAATCATTTGTCTGAGTAACAAGGATTATTTTGTAAATCCTTGTTTGTATTATGTCACGGAACTGGTTGAATCATTATTGAGAATATGAAATAAATGTGGAGACATGAATGGAAATAACGGAAATAATGGAGAACAGGTTCAATCGAATTCACAATTGGACTGTCACTAAATCTCTTTACTAGAACACTAAAATTTGACCAATGGATGTCTTATGATGATTCTCATTATTTTCAAATTTTCTTAAATTACACCATTCATTCGGTTTTGTGAAAAATTATAGTTTCTACTTTTCATTTTCTCATTATTTCCTGATGATCATGGCAGATCACAATCAAATAACCTATTAAATTGAACTTATTTTATGATTTGACAACCATGAGCTCCGAGAATATAATGAATACAACAGGAAAAAATAATTATTATGCAGACATAATTCTTCCATTTGTGTTGAAATTGAGATTCTCAATTTACACCCAATTTACTATACGAAACGTTAAGTAAAAGCAATGCAAAAATTTACCATGACTTGATGACCCACTGTTTATAGCAAAACCTACACATTCATTTGGTTGAATGGGTCATGATTTATACTAAACACTGAAACTTTTAATTATTTACAGTGCGTTCCATTCACAAGTGCAAGTGAAACTTGAATGAAGCGAGTGAGCGAGTGTATTGGCGATTTATTTATTGGCATCCAATTTACAAGAAATTACTGCACGCGCAACTTTGAGGCGTCGATATATTATCAGTTTCAAGTCTATTGACAAACGTTAATTTTTAACTCTTTCCTAATTGTGAGTACATAAATTTTTCATGTGACATGCTCGAAGGCAATTCATATAGGAATATAGTTGAATGGTCGAGTTTTGTAATGTGATGACAATTTATCAAATTACATCAATTTGTGTAGGACACAGGCTGAGTCAGAAAAATCAACTACAAAACTTACGAGTTGCACCAAAATTTTCTTCTAAAATATTTTTTACCAGCTAGATAGATGGCAAAATTCTCTATAAATGCACGGATTAGCTTTCGAAAATTCACAATATCTAATGAGTCGTTTGAGCCCATGTTGTTAGCACATATTTTACATATATTATCTTGAGTTTTAAGCACATTTCACATATGTTGCAACATATTTTAACATATTTCGCAAAAATAGAAGTTAGTTTTGAAATTTTGGTTCATTTTTTAACATTTTTCATAAAACTGGCTGATGATTTTAAAATTGATTGATTGGAAAATCTCTTAATATACAAGTGTTGAGAGTAAAAAGTGGGTAAAATGGGATTTAGTTAAAAGAAATTTCAATCAAAAAGTTGTTAAAAGACATCTTACTGACAACCTAGTTCATTTAAACAAAATTGTGCAACACATTTCTCGATTTTTAGCACACATTTAATCATATATTTTCGCGTTTTAAAGACATATTTATATATACACATATTTTGACTGCTTCAAGCACACAATTAGTCATAACACATACAAATTGAAAAAGCAGAAAACTTTATCGCGTAAGCAGCATCAAAATAGCAGCCTTGTCGAGACAGAAAAACTCGACGTTTAGAGGGGTCAACTTTCCAAAATACGTGTTCATAAAGAACCCTACTCCAACTGTAGGACACGAATTTAGAAACTTTCGGAACCAAATATTATTCAAGAGAGTATTCCTGCTTCGTAATTTTTGTTTGACAAGTTCTGAAGTTGAATGAACATTAGCAGCTTGACTATAACACACAACGTCTATAATAATCGCATTCATGATGATGATAATGGAGAAGAAGAAAATGAAGAGACTTTCCTTCGTGTTATAAACAACGAGGAGAAATATGTAGACGATTTGAGTGCAAATTGTTGACACTGCGAAGGGCTGAGTGATAAACTGCTGATGAATATCGTTGTAGAGATAACACAGCAGTTGGAACTCTCTGTATGAGAGAGCTGCTTTGTTTAGTTTGGTATGTTTCTGAAAAGCTTTTGACAACGGGTCAAACCCTTGGACTGCGGATAGTAGCACCAATCTGTGTAAAATTAAATCAATTTGGTTTGATTGAGTGATAATTACTGTATCATTATTATTCCCTGCAAGCAAACTAGTAATTATCACATTGCCCCAGTTGCAAAGAACGTTTCATGTTTTACCTATGAAATGTCCAGGGAAGTGTGCTAAGGACAGCAAACGCCATTACGAAGTCGCAGGTCATCACAAAATTCAAGACAGGAATTGTCATGGACCACAGGACAGCATTAGAGGTCAAGACAGAGATGAAGTTGATTACTCCCTTGATTGAAAGAATGGGAGGTGGGCTTATAGAATGGTAAAATATGTTGTAGGAATTGAAAGGGGAGTCGGGTGCTAATGCAGCAGTGAATGAGAGCAATAATACCAAAATGGGAAGGCTGTAATATTGAAGATCACACAGCAGTTTCAAAAACCTTGCATTGCATCTTTGACCTGTAATGTGATGCGAAAATTATTTTCATAGAAATGAAACCGGAATGAACGTTTGGAAATATCGAAAAGATTTTGTATTTTTATAATATGCTTTCATTACCGCATCCGTACTTCCGTTCGAAATCGATTAACCCATTGATAAACTGAACAGTTTCTGAAGAATAAGATATGTAGAACCAATGAATACTGGCAAATACCACAAAAAGCAGACAGAAATACGCTTGAATTGCTTTGAATTGAACTGTATCAAATTTCACTAAAGAAATAGTTGACTGGGATGCGGTTAGGAGTAATACTGCTGTAACAATATAACCAAAATGGTAATTCTGCGGGGCGTAAACTCTATTCGAATCAGCGTCCCAGCGTAGTGGATGGAAACTTAAATAACGATTAGTGCCAAGTCGAATTAGCCGATGAATGTACGGCAGTAAATTATTTTCAATCAGCATTTTGGAAGTCTTGGGTTAAAACTAAAACTATGAAATGTTTGTTATGTGGCCCTTTTGCTGGACGTACATAGACTGACCTGAACCCTTTTGACTTTGATACTGAGAAATAGAAATGCTATCAATAAATTGATAATTGCTACTTTTACGTATTAGAAATTACCCGTCTGCAAATATGACAAAGCGTATAAAGTAGCTTTAACGTTTGCTGAAAGTATATAACGACAAAATTATGCCGACATGTCTCATACCTGCAATATGCAGCTAATACGTGTCCAAAGGCTTCCGTCAGACTTTTATTTAAACGTAATTTTATGTGCTGTGCACATTTCGAGAACCAGGAAATATTTACAAATAGACAGTTGGCATATTCTGATTTAATCTGTATCAAAAAGCGTCTAAGTATGTAAATATAAAGATTAAATATATAAGATTTAATTATACAAGCTCATATGAAACATTTATGCATTATTTATCACCTTTCACGTGGTATAGCAGTTGCTTTCTTTCGAGTCTACGGGATGGGCTTGTAATATGTCTCCAATTAAAAGTATCTCACATCCATCGCAAACGATCAATCTTTTTGATTGTCTGCTGCAGACTTTGTATGGCCTTTCTTTCTGGCTCATTCTACTTCGTTCTTCACTAAAAGTATGCATACGCTGCTAGGATTGCGATTAGAACGTATATTTGATCAAGACTCTCGTAAAAAAGCTTTACAATTCTTGCATGAAATGTTTTTTACAAAGCTAAATATAACAGTGATATCGGATCCAATCAAAAATTCTTACAACTAGATGAATGCCAGTAATGCTTCATTCTGATTGTTCGATGAGAGCCCATTGCCCATATATGCCACAAGCGTTCATTGTTTTAATCGTTTGTTTGTTGATATTGTTCTTGAGGCTATCAAATATTCATTTATGACAACTTCGAGTCGATCAGAATATGATGAGAGTACAATGTACCTAGATTTATTAGAAACTTCGGAAGTTACCGGAATCATATACCAAAATAAATTAAATTACTATTAATAATCCATCGTTTTGCACGTGTCTACGTATTGGATACGTTTGCGTCAGAGCTGTTTCAATAGTACCAATTTGGTACTATTTAAACAGCTCTGACGCAAACGTTTAGAATAAAATTAAAATGCATTCTTGCAATCGAAATGCCTCTATGTTCCTTTAACAGTAATACTTACTCAACAAAACCTAGCTCTGTTTCACACAGCTAAATCTTCGGTTCAATAAAATTATCACCATCTATTATAAATTCTGGTTTAGTCTTTATATTAATCACGAAATCTTAACTATTAGAAACCAGAGTTTCATTTTTTTCGTTTATTTCCTTTTTGCGCTTGGGTTGGGTTGTGTCACAACCCAAGCTACAGTTGTTATTTCGAAGCCACACTTGAATTGAAGTTTTCCCTTTTTACTTTCTTCGTCTTCTTTTTCCCTTTCTTTGGGACTACGGCTAATTTGATAACAGGTTTTTGCTTGATTCCTTGCATTATTAACATGTGCCTTATCATTCTTGCTCTGCATGATAATTAAATTTCTTGTTACATTCTGGACAGTCTTCGTTTTGTTTTCTAATATTGTTTTTCTAAGTGGTTCGTTTAATTTCATCGGAAATAGTGGACGTCAATTCTTTCTCTTATTCTCATCATATGGGGTTTTATCTTTTTATCCGTATAAATGCCGATAAATCTCAAGTTTTTTATGATATTGGTGTACTAAATAACATGACCGAGTAAACTTGTATAATACTACTGTTTTGCTCCAAAAAATTCTGAAGTATATGCTTTGAACGTAGAAATGGTTAGATTTTATGTATATATGCGTCAAATGATGGATTTGCAAATGGTTAAGACGATATAGAACCAACAAACATGAATGGTTCTCAATTTCCGATAAATAAATAAGAGCATGAAAAAGAATCGTGATAATTTGAAGCAATGAAAGTCGCTTTATTTATAATAAAAATATCTAGAATAATTCAAGTATTCAATTAAACCAAATATTACACATTAAAATCAATTCAAAATATACAAGGAAAAATTTACAATCCTAGTTTTTATAGATGAACTCAAATAAATAAAAAAAACTAGCCTAAACCAGCCAATTTGATATAAGGTTTCCAAAACTTGAATACATGTTTGAATGAATGCCAACCACCAACTCGACTTAACTAAATATTTCCCTGAGCGGAAGGCATGTTGAATGATCATTCCAATGCGTCACATTGTTCACATTCGTCACTTGGTAGGCAACATCTACACTCCAGAACCTGACGACCCTCATCAGTTTGAACATCGATGTTGCAGCAGGTGAGACTTGATCCTCGTTCACCACCTGAAGTCAAACATGTATCACTTGCGTTCTTAAACCTGCAAGAGTTTCCTACATCAGAAATTCTCATGCAGCCAATCTAAAGTTGAGCACCAAATACTCCATTAATTCCAAACCTACTTTATTATGTTTAAATATTTCAAAAATGCTAGACAAAGTCAAACACTTACTGTTGCTGGAGGACTGCCGAAAATTGCAGGAATACTTAGACACACGAGGAGGACTGTGAGTAGAATTGTTTTTGACGAAGTATTCATTATGAATTCTGGCTTTTAAGGATGGAAGAATATGTAACTGGAAACTGTGAACTGGAAAGGAACTGTGAACCACGTTGAAGTTCAGGAAAGTATGTGATGGTGACTGAGAACGGACCGGCTTTTTATATGGCTCAAGAAAATCTGAACATTGGTTAAAAATTGGGGCATTCAATAAGGTACTTAGATTTCTTACATTTATATTTCCAGTGTTGGCATTTCAAGCTCTGTCTCTCATCTAATCTATTCCAAAATTACGGAGAACCTCTATGTTTTGCTCAAACCAACTATAATATGCATATCTAATGGGTTTTAAGGCATGTACTGCACATGCTATTTGCTTCCTTTTTTAAGGCGAAGGTTCATAATGGAGACTAAAGAAAAGTCAAATTTATCCAGAGGATAATTACATTTTTCTAAGTAGTCCTCCTACCTAACAAAACTGGGCGCATGGATGTTTCTTTCAAAAGAATGGTGGACTGTGGGCCGGAAAACGCCTAGCCCCTCTAACAGTTTATCCCAAGAATTGAAAGTAGGTTAGATATGTAAATAAGTATCAATATTTTTCATAGGACCTTGACCTTGCAATAAAGGAAGTGAACCCTTCACCCTTATGTTTTCCTGCTGCATTCCTCATCTCCACGAAATGTTCGACCATGAAGATTAGGATTGGGGTTTCACCAAAACTTGTAAAAGTTCTAATGTTATAAAAATCTGTGTGAAGTTATCTCTTGTTTCAATCTTGATTATTGATGGTTCAGTTTTTGGCAAAATTTTGCCTACAAATTACAATTTACAATATTTTCATTCCATCATCCATACATAATAGTTGAGATTTTTGCATACGGGTTTGGTGAATGGTGAGCAGGTGGGCTTATAAAGCTACTAAACCGTATATATATGTTTATGACTTCTTATAACTTATGACTTATGACGCCTAAAGTGAAAGAAAAGCGGAAAAGCAGATGAAAGAAAAATGCAGTAGTGTATAATTTACATATAGATTTTACATAAAGAAGATCTTGGAAAATGCCTATTTCATCGGAACTCTGCTTCTTTTCTTCCCATATAACCAAGCCATCTATTCTACTCGTTCGTTCCATTTCCATTCCCTTCCAACAAGTAAGCGAAAGTAGCAGACAGCAGAAGTAGATTTTTTAGTTCTTGTAGCCGGCGCAGTACGTTTCAAGGTCACCACACAATATTTTTCTTACTTACAACTTACGTGGCTTTTTGGTTGACATTCTCTTCCACATATAATTCCTAATCTGGGTTCTTATTGCTGAAGTTAAATTTTGTATTGTAAAATAACTTAAAAGGAGCGTCTTTTTTACAGATACTGGATTCGGACATTCGTATATATATTTCATATTTCATTATAAAGACTGAACTTTGTAAGATAAAAGGTAAAATGTCTATTAAACTCTACTATTTTGATGGACGTGGCCTGGCTGAGCCTACTCGATGGATTTTGGCCTACGCTGGAGTTGAGTTTGAGGATATCCGAGCCCCCTTGGATTTACCTGTGACTATACCACCGGAAATCAAAGCGAGTGAGTGTGACAAGTGACAACGCAATACGCATTCTAAACTAATTTAACTTGAACTATTAATTTAGACTTGATATTCTTGTGATTTTAATTTAAGAATGCACATGGGGACAAGTACCATTGGTCGAATTGGAAGATGGGAAGAAAATCGCCCAGTCTCTTGCTATAACACGCTACTTTGCCAAGAAGCACAATTTGGTTCCAGAGGACCTTTATGAAGCGGCTGTTTGTGATGAATACGTCGACTCTATTCGAGAATTCATGCAGGGTGAGTACAAAGTAAAGTAGATGAATGAAATACGGGGGATGGGATGCATGTAGCTTAAAAATTGTTGTAGTCTTGTCTTAATCTTAATTATAAAGATAAAGGTCTGGCAGTAGTGGTAGGTAGATAAGTCATTGAATTCAAATTAATCTGTCATATTTTAATTTTCCAGCTTGGTACGTAATTACGCATGAAAAGGATCCAGAAAAGAAGCAAGAAAAGCGTCAGGAAGTGTTGAAGTCAACTAAGCAGAGATTCTTTGACGTTTTCGAATCCATTGTTGCAAAGTCTAGTGATGGAAAGCACTTGGTCGGAAATTCTTTGACCTGGGCTGATATCTACTTAACTCATGGACTCAACCACGTGGGACTTGTGCACGAGATTGATTTGCTGAATGATTATCCAGCTTTGAAGAAACTTTCTGAGAATGTTCTCCAGGAGAAAGGTATTCAGGCTTGGGTTCAGAAGCGACCACTAACCAAGTTTTAGTTTAATGTTGAACGTATTAGTTCATGCTGCTATATATAATTTTCATGAGTAACAATAAAGTAAAATTCATTAAAATCCATAAATACACGGCAAAGTGAGGTTATCGCTCATTGATACTTTAATTTTTGTTTTCGAAATCATCAATCACATAACATAATACCTAATATAGAAACGTAATATTCAGTAAAGCACTTCTTAAGCACTACGTATAAAGTTCAATTAGTTCGTCACAAACAGCGGTTGGAGTGAGAAGACCTCTGTCAGTAACCAAAAATGTGATGTATTTAGGCTGAGTGTAATCCACGCGAATTCGATTCGTAATCGGATCCTCCTGAAAATTCAAAATTATTGTTCCTCGTTAGTCCATATTATCAACTGAACGGAATCATAACCATCCTGTCGTTCAAGTGGCTAAGACTACATCTCACTGAAAATCATATACGGTATAATCTTACTCTAATTTCACGCGGTAGGTCTTCCTGATTCAAGGGATACAACAACGAGAATTTGAAACTTTCAGCTAAAACATACATCGGCTTATTCATTTCCCTGGAGCAAATAGCCAGAGGAAGAGTTCCCACCTGTTACAAATAACCCGGTTTTACTAGGCCTTGTTCATACTATCCTTTTAATTTAATCTAAATAACCTACCCTATTAATAATTCCACCATTCTTTGAGACAGCTTCTGCGCCCACAAGTACCAAATCCATGCTTTCCATCAAAGTCCCAACTTCCGCATCCCGAACCACACTGACATCAATATTGTAATTGTCTTCAAAAAATGTAGCTACCTTATCATTATCAAGGACGATAAAAACTGAAAAGTATATGTTCTTCGGAACACAGCGAAGAGTCTCTAGCACCACGAAAGAGTCACCATGAACTAGAATCCGCTGGAATAGAAAAATCATTAAAATCTCAAGTTCAACCTAAAGTTGAAAAAGTGCGTTTACATGCTTATCAGCATGTAATTTAGGTGTTCAAATGTTGTTTAATATCATACAGCTCCATCAAATATGAGGGTAACAGCCCATCTTGAAATTTTCTCGATGGACCTCTCACATCGCTTCAAATACTTCAAGCCTTCACACATCATTTGCTCCCTGCACTTTGACACATCTTCCGCCTCAATAGATGACAACGTCAAAGTCGCATATCGAATAAATTGGGCGCACGCCGAGTTCACTGCAAGTTTTGACTTGGTCAGCACTGGCGTTCCTTGTTTAACAACGTTATTGGCGTTAGCAGCACTTTTCAGCTCGGAGATTAGCCCGTTCACCGTGGATCCTGCAAAATCAATATGTATCATTTATGATAAGGTATGACATACAATTGACAATGGAGTCTTGATAGTACTTCTAACTTCAAATGAGAAGGATCTTACCATTGTACGTTTCGATAACACGTAATAGCGCCTGAACAGCTGCCGAAACTGGAGACTCAGTAACAAGGATTGTGTCGTCCATAGCGCTTGGCATTTTAGAAGGTTTCAGTTGCAACGGTGGCTCAGGAAGAGAATGAGTTGGTGGAGGAGCTGGTGATTCTTCTGGTAAGCTAATAGACTGACCACCAGGGTCAATATTTACTGCGGATAAAGGTGGAGGTGGAACTGGTGATTGTTTTGGGTGGGATTGGGATGCGGGTGTGTTGGATTTATGATGCTTTTTTCTACCCATTCAACGAGCTAAGTTTACACAGTCAGCAGTAGCGAATAATTAAACTTTATTGATTTAAAAATATTACACTAATGATAACAATCTAGTTAATCTTCTCCAAAAGGTAAAAAATTATGGTGAAATGTTGACAATTTAGCAGCAACACATGCTGATGTTTGCATCACTCAATATAAGAAGAGATGCAATACGTTCTCTGAATCTCTCTACTCATAACATTTGTTTATATACGGCGATGTGGTGTAATCCAAAGTGGGGCATTGTGCATCATTATGAGCAAATGACCTAATTCATTATGAAGAATCTCTTCGTCGGTGCCGGCGATCACGGTCCGTGTTGTCTCTTCGTCTTTCTCGGCTCTTACTTCGACTACGACTTCGACGACCTCGGTCACGGCCTTGACCTGTGTTTCTGTCACGACCCTTGTCACGACTTGTGCTTCTGTGTTTGGTGCCACGATCATGATCTTTGTTTCTGTCAGGACTTCGGCTGCTGCTCCTATCCCCTTTTCTATTATCCATACGACCTTGACGAATATCTCTGTCTCTTATGACCACATTTCTGTCTCTCGAGTCCTCATTCCTATCCCTCGGGCCCGCATTCCTGTCCCTCGGGTCCGCATTCCTGTCTCTCGGGTCTGCATTCCTGTCCCTCGGGCCCGCGTCCCTGTCCCTCAAGGTCCACATTCCTGTCCCTCGGGTCTGCATTCCTGTCCCTCGGGCCCGCGTCCCTGTCCCTCGGGTCCGCATTCCTGTCCCTCGGGCCCGCATTCCTGTCCCTCGGGTTCACATTCCTGTCTCTTGGGTCCACATTTTTGTCTCTGGGGTCCACATTCCTGTCTCTGGGGTCCACATTCCTGTCTCTTGGTGGCCTGTCCCCATTACGAACTGGAGCTGCAGTCATTTTAACCCTGCGATCTTTCTTCTTCCCATCTGACGATGAGGAGGATGAAGAAGAACCACTGCTAGAAGAGGAAGATGACGAGGAACTATTTGTGGAACTCGACGAAGACGATGATGAACTTGAACTACTCGATGAACTGCTGGACCGGCGTCGTTTCTTCTTTTTATCGTCCTTTTCTCTCTTTAAAGAATCTTTCCTGCTTTTCCTTCCTTCATCATCGGAGCTATCATCACGTCTCTTCTTCTTAAGGGGGCTTTGACTTCTCGTTCCTTTCTTTAGTTTCTTTTCCTCATGCTTATTCTTCTTTTTTATACGTTTATCAGCTTCTCTCTTCTTTCTTCTCATTTCCTTTAGTTTGAGTTTCAGCTCGTGGGCTCGAAGCTGGGTGAGGGGAGTTGTGAGGTCATCAGAAGCTTCACTATCATCGCTAGATGTGGATGATACGTCGAGATGAATAGTCTAAAGGCAAACAAAAACGAATACATAAGAAAATCAACTTTTATTCTTGATTTGATATTATAACCAACTATTTCTTTTTATTATTCAAAATCGAAAGAAAAACTTACATGCTCTGGATTCGTTGGAATAAAATTTCGGCATTGGTAGGTCAAGTGGCCGGCGTAACCGCATTTACCGCAGGCACCCAGTTGGTTATTCGGAGGTAACTTATCCATCACGGCTGACGGCAGAAAAAAATTGTAATTAGCAAATTACATATATAAGGAAGGACTTCAGTGAACAACTTCAACCTTTCACCATATTCAAGTTAGTTCTAAAGTTGAGAGTGGAATGGAAACACAAACTTCAAACTTGCCAACTATTACGAGAACTCTCCTTAGGAAAACAAAAGCAAATGATATTGAAGGAAAGCGTAAACAAACTTCTCTGACTGTGGAAACAGGTAGTAGAGTAGATATGGGTATTTGTCGTTTTTCATTTTTTGGTGGAAGTATCTGCACTCTCAGATTTGTATGGGCAACCTGATACATGCATTGACATCCTTCATCCTTACGTGCTATGCATATTCCTTCTATACCTTCAAATATAGGACTTTGTCCTGGGGACTTTGGGGGGGGGCCCCACCAATCGCTTGTGAAAGTATGGCGACTTATTAAATGCAATGAAGCAATTGAAACCTTCCAATCACCAACAACCAATACAAACATTCTCGTTTAGAAACTAGATGACTTTATTGCAACACAATGACACTGAATTGACAATCACAAATATAAAATGAAACACTCTATGAGCAGCTTTATATTCTAGTTAATACCCTAAATATATAACATGTATTTTCTTCAATAGTAGGTAACCTAAATTACTAAAACACATTTCACACTGTTTTATACAAGGGTTGAAAACAAAAGGTGTTAACATTTTGGTCTTATCATATAAAAGGAAGAAGTAATTTCGTAACGAAGTTGAAGTCCAAGTCCAAACTACAGAACGACGACATGAGGAAGCAGCAGGAGCAGGTAATCCACGAGATTATGCCTGAAATAGAGAAAACCAAAGAACGAAAAATGAACAAATTAATTTTCAGGTTACACACTGTTGAAATGTTAGCCATAATTGTTAAGGGTTTGTGGGTACTTTCAGCAATCTGTTACAAATATTCTCAAGTAACAAACCAAAATCAGCACCGGATTCATAAATATCGCACGTGAAGTAACGAATCCATTCATTCATTTTACGTGTTATAATAAGGTCAAGGAATAGTTCTTTGATCTTCGAAGACAGTAACACGTTAACTAGTAATTTTTTTATATCAAATCTACGCAATGTTTAACTTACCCAAGCGTCTAAACTAAGCCAACGAATCATCACGATCAGCAATGTAATGCTCTGCCATTTCTATGGCCGAAAAGTTAAGGAAATGGGAAGGTCGATGGACTTCATGGTAAAACTCTTTCGGGTTTGCCAAAACCAAGTCGTATTTCATTGTAGGTTTGTGTCGGACACCCATGAAGTTGTAATTCCATGATCCACTTGAAGGAACCATGAAAAATCCCAAAAACCTGTCACTCAGTAGCATTTGAACTTTCTCATAATGGGATGGCAAGTAACCCTTGGGATTGTTACCACGATCTGTATTTTGACGGCCCCATTCGTAGCCACTATAATATAGATCAAATCAAATTGACACCATAATTTACTTATAATTAATATTACCAATGAACACTTTCATAATGAATGGCAATTACCTTGGGGTCAATTTGTAAGCAGTCAAAGAACATGATCCAGGCGTAAATGAACAGGTGATAATTACTGACTTTTCTCCGTCCCACTCTGGATTTTCAGCCATAACTTTAGCATGTGTAGTGATGTCTTGAGGTGCAAGCTGGGGAAGTTCATTTGGTTGTGTATGAATCCATCCTAACGGCTCGTATTCTACAAATAATATGTAACATTAATAGTTTGCACAGGGTTTATGATTGGTAGCTAATTTTGAAGACATCTGAATAGAAAGATGTCGTCTAAAAGCATACATACATGTAGAAACTGGAAATGAAATTACCTTTCAAGAGATCATGCGACGGTAAATTAATTGGTAGATGAACAGTCTGGTGGGTTCCCCATTGAGGAGGCATCACAATACACCGAATTTCTTTCACTTGAGGGTTATCGGGTGGGCTGACACCATACAAGTATCCAGCGATTTGTGCACTATTAATCATAACCACAACACATTATTATTGACAATAAATATTATTTGATTATAATGCAATAATGTACTTATCAACATTACTAAAATATTTGCGAGAAGAAAGAACACTTACCGTAAGTCTGAAATAATTACAAACTTCCGTAGCAAATTCTTTGGTAGAATATATGTAAAACCAGTCTCCTTAATATCATCCGACGAAACGTAAATGTGATTAGTTCTCAGGTGAAGATTAGTTGCAGATATAGCTCTCACACGCCATTCAGTTTTCGAGGAGAATGTTTGACTTTCATAGTTGGACGTGGTGTTCGTTATTATTTCATCTCCATGCTTGTTAACGGTTCGCGTTGTTGTTGCAGTCAGTTGAGATTGCTCCTTACTTTGCTTTTCAATCTCAGCGATTTGCTGCCTTTGCTGAGATGGGGCTGATATTTCCATTCCAAGCAAAATGTCTCGAATTTCAGATTGTGTCAATGATGCAACATTTACGTTATTCTTCTTTCCATAATCCGCAAGGATTAAATCCTTAAGTTGCACCTCAACACGGATCCATTCATCGTCAGAAAGACTGGGCCAGATGTGGTGAGATTCCGTGATGGTAGTTTTGTCAGGCTTTAACACAACCTTTGTTCGCTCATTGTTGACATGAAGGGCTCGCAGGATTAGAATAAGTCGAGAGAATGCCGTGTATGATGAGATCGTTTTTAGCCAGTCATCATACAAATTAAAGAGAACCATTTGAGGCTCAGTAGCCTTCAGAATCAAATCCCCGAATTTTTCAACCTTCAAGCAAGCTTGGAACGGCAACTGGAGCTCGGAACCCTTGATTACAATGTTTGGGAAATCAAGTAAATGAACTTCCAGTGGATCCAACATACCTTTCCGGGTAACAATGATTTGTTTCGGCTGTTCTTCAACAGGTAGGGATCGAATGAGTGCAGCAACTTCTTCCGCCGTCTTCCATTTAGCAAGTTGACCAAGACGCTTTTGACCAGCCCACACACTAGTGTGAATGATTTTCAGGAATAGTTGTCCAGTTCGAGGATTGAATATGAAAATGGCTCCATTAATCGGTTTGGTTGTTAAATTTCCTTCGAATGTCTTATGGATTGTGACTCGGTACACATTGGTGTCATCAACAAACCATATAATTTGATTTGAAAACAGCTCCCCATAATTCTGGGAGGACAGGTACGGCTCAGTGGGTTCTGAGGAGTAGAGCTGCAGTGCCTTACGAATTCTTTCTCGAAGCACATAGAGTGCTGGATTTGCCTTCATAATCTTAGCCATGGCTTGCTGAATGAGAGGTTTGCTTCCTGGAAACCAGTTTCCAAATGCGCTATGCAAATTGTAAGCCAAATCAATGGCAATCAGAACCCCAGTTGGACTTGGGTAAATGGACATGTTGTCCGTGGTATAGTCCAAATATTTGGCTCTTGCATATCGTTCAATATCATGCGAATCATAATCTCCCCAACGCAACTGAACGTCAAGCCAATACTTTTGAGTTGTAGTGCTGTCCATTGTATCTTTAGAATCTGCAAGGAGGGAAGGTCTTGAAACATTCCACTTGTACGCTGCAAAAAGGAGGATGTCAGCGCATGATGAATTCATCTTGTATGACTTTCGAGGATGAATTGTTTCCTTTTGCACGGTTTCGATTTCCAAAGCATCCAACTCCTGGTCAAAAACTTGACACAAGTCCATTATCACAGATTCATGAATCTTCTGCCATAAATGAGCTCTGAAGATTTGAATCAGGGAGATTTTCAGGGTGGGAATTTTCCCGTGCATAAATATTCCTGTCAAGTCCAGTTGTACTTGAAACCCTACGTAGACGTTAGCCCTGTTAATGGTAGGTGACCACCACAATGTGAATCTACGATTGGGAATTTGATTCAAACCAGAACGCTGAGCATTTGTAAGCTTTTTGTATTTCATTGACTCCTCAAATCCAGATGCTTTCTCCCAGAACAAACCTTCCCATGTTGGGAAATACGTGCCTTTGAATAAGGTATGCTCCAAAATACCTTCTACTCCTCCCAGAGCTTGAATCATGTCGGTTCTGTAGTTGTTGAGATTCCAAAGCTTGCCATCATGCCGTTGATGAGTCCACCAAAATGGATTTTGCTTCAAAACCTGATACTGCTTGAATTCTGTTCGTACACGCCATCCCTTATCGTACGCAAGAGTGTGACGATCCTTTTGGAAAAGGGTGTTGATTCGAGGAATACCACGATCCCAACTGTCCTCAAGATCTTCCAAAGTCAGTCGACGATTTTGAGCGTTTGCTTCCTGTCGTTTTAATGCATATTCTGCCCAAACTCGCTGTGAATCAATGAATTCTGCTTCCCATGGTTGAACATATCTGTACAAATTAGGAATGAGTTGATCCTCATCGTGACTCATTCCAGATCTAAAATGGGTAATACCAACGTCTGTCTGTTTGCTCCATCGAAGATCAGATTGTGGAATCAAGACGTGACCCATTGACAACATTCCCAATCCTCCCAGCTCCTTAGGTGTATAGAATACAACCGGAGGAAATCGAGAAGGCATCTTTGAATTGAGTCCAATCTTTATACGGGTTTGAATTTTGTTTTCGCATTTGACAA
>JAANSM010001833.1:0-16907 GCA_036850725.1 Orchesella villosa
CATAAAATGAGTTTTATCTTCTGTCAAAAAGGATTAGCATTTGCATACTGAGTATGATGTGATGAGTTAAGATGAGATGAAGACGTGTTAGCTACTTCATCAGAGATGTTTTGCCATTAGCCATCACATATCCGGTTTAGTCAGCAAGTCAGCAATAACACTGCTCTGGTTGTTATTGAATTGGCGAGTATTTAGTTAGTCTCTCAATTCCATTTCGATTAGTTTAGTTCCGCAATTGTCACACTCATGGATTACATTCGGATTATTCAGCGGCAGCTGAAATTCATGTTGCTCGTAACTGTGTGATAAGAGAAACGTATAAAAAGGTACGATGAAAAGCAAAAATTTTGTCACTCCATGTTTGGAAAGATTACAAGACATCTATCCTCCATCCTCATTCGGGTATTATCATTAGGAACTGTAGGACAAGCGAATTTGGTTCTGCCCTTTTGGCGTAACAAATGTCACCTTGTCATAATTGGACAAAAGTGAAAACAACTCAAGTTAAGTTGTCCATGCAGTTGCCAGTCCACTAGTTTTATCTTATATTTTTGTTTTATCTCATTTGCGTGACGTACGTGGTGATGATGGTGCTACATGTTTGTTTGTTGATAGATTGATGACATGCGCGTGTAAATTTTATATGTCATACATACAAATAGTGTAATTATTGCCTATTAGCACTGCGACATTAGACTTCCTGACTGGTGATATGTGATATGACTGTAATGGGCCTTTTTAATTTCCTTCAATAAGATATTGGACAGGATTTGGTGGGTCTTGTGTTTTGTGTTGTATTTTTATTGGTGCAGTCAGTCCAGTATGTCTGTGTTGTACAACAATACAATAAAACACAAGCGGAAAAGCTATTAGATTTCTGCAGCCCAGTCAGAACCTCAATAAGAGTGTGACATTTATTAGCCAGGCCAGAACTAGACGTAATTTTGCAAATTCAGTATAAAGGATAACATAGTATTACTAACTCATACTATTTACATAGCATCAGGCAAGAGTTTAGAGTTTAGGTACAATGCACTTCCTTAATTGAAAAAATTAGATCGTATTAATCATTGCATTGTCATAAAAAGAGTTGCGGTTTCATTTTAGGGGACAAATTTTAGGAAATAAGTTTGACGCGGTCTCGGCGGTCTGCAGTGAAATATTATGCTTAAGTTAAGACAATAATTTGTGCCAATTCCTTATTTTCTAACCGCTGGCATTTTTCCTGTTTTCTTTACAGAATTTTCCAGTGACGAACGTCAACGTGTGGTGGATGACTGGATAGGTATAGAAAAGTTCCTATTTGTTAAAAGCCCAACGGAACGAATACTTGATTCTTTCTGAAAGGAATAAATTGGAAAACAAGTTTAGTTTTTATTTAACTTTTATTACAAGAGTTGGAAAAGTGAGCCTATTTTTACATCGCTTACTAAGAATTTAAAAGGAAACCTGTGCGAAATAAAAGGTTTACCATTACCATATTCATTCATTCAGTTACTTACGTTACATCCAGAACCTGAGCAGGAGAACCGGAAGTGGGATCCATGTGTTCAAAAAAAACCCAAGTATCCAAAGTGTAAACAGTTGCATACAAAAATATCTTTCGCCCATACATTAGGTGCGTTTCCTGTGTGACCAGCTTGAAAGATCTGAAGGACGCTTTGTTTGGATCGTAAGGTTTTACACCTACACTCCGCATGTTGTTGAAATTACGACTTTAAGAAGCATCCGTCAAAAGCATTGCACAATTACGGAGAAGAAGGAGAACCTATCAACGTGAACGTACGATAAGCTACACAATCTCTATGTATTGAATCGAAAGGAGTCAAGTGCAGTTCTCATGGACCTCGTAATACTGACTGTGTTTGCAGTAACCACATTCAGTTCATGTGTTTAGGTTATGTGAAATGGAAGTAGACTGCTACTTCTGACGACAGCAAGTTTACATACATCATCGTCCGTGGTAGCTTTAAGGCTTGACAGCTAAGAAGATTGTACTACACATTGGATTTCTGTTGACAGTGTTTTTAGTGCAAAAAAAGTGAAGAAATCTGAATTCACATCAAACTAAAAAGAATCATATTTCATTCTTGGGATGAGACCGTGCTTCTAATACAGAGTGCGTGGAAATCCGATATTAATTACTTGGGAAATTCGATATTTATGGGGAGCTTTGTGATTTGAAACCTGCCAAGATGAGTTGGGGGACCGAATTGTGGGTAAGTTACTCAGCTTCGTTTTTATATTTCTTGAGCGTAAACTTAAAGCTTTCTTATATGCTATTGTAAGTATCAAGCTTGTTCAGCTTTCTCCGTGATGTGGTATAGTTATAGGGGCTCTTAAGTTCATATCATTATTATTATTACCGTACCGTTGCATATATATATTTATGATGCATGACATAAAAAATATTCTCACCATTCACTATAGATGAGTAAATGAATTGCTTCAAGTTTTCCAACGAGTACAATCGCTACTTCACATTATCAATTTGCATATTATACATTATCACAAGATCACCCTTGATGAGAAATTAGCAGTTGTTTAGTATAAAGATAACAACATTTTTTGAGCGTTCATCTTCTGTGGGCTGCTAACTTCAGGGTCATAGTACAGGATCGTCACGGTCGTAAAAAATTATAAGGTAAAGCTGAATGAGTATCACCTGTCACTTTTCGCATTCTCTTGACATTTACGAAGTGAAGGTATCCTACAACTAGCATATCACACTTAAGCGTAACATTATGCAGGTATGCTGCATATTAAGGAGATTTTAAGTGTCATCTCATTTTATAACAACCTACAAGGTGCTCACGCAAAAAGGAATGAGAATGGGATGTTTGTTGGATCGTTGGATGTAGCCTTTAAAAAACTGTTAACATCGCATCATATTGCTTTGCCATTACATCACATATCCCATCAGCCATCATATCCCATGGAGTGAAGATCATTACGCCAAATTTTGGCGAGGTAGGCAAAGAAGAAGAAGACTAAAAAGAAAATGTGTCGTGTCTAGTCTCTGTAAAGCAACTAATCTACAAGTTATTAAGAAAGGATGCGAATACGAGGAGTCAGAAGCTCTAAAAAACTGATGACGCCTACGACGAAACGTTTTGTAACGCCGATCATTCACCGCGTTGTTTGTGCCTTGTGCATTTTCTATCTTCAACAATGCAATTGTACTCATCATTCAGCAATCACGTACATGATACGATGCATGGAGTGAATCTGAATGTATACAAAAAATAGTATGAGGCTGTTTCTTAGTTGTTTCTGCTAAAGATTCATAAAAGGAGATGATTGACGAAAAAGGAAGTGTCGTAAAGGGAAAAGGCACATACATTACAGAGTGTATGATCGAAAAATTAGCTCGAGTCAAAATGAGTAATGAGATACGAAACATCTGCATAAATGAAACATGAGAATCATAGTCGACAATTCCTGATCTTTGTATATTAGCAGCTGCTTGTTATATCGCAAATATTTTTTTGGTCTAGTTTTAGTCATAAGTTTAGTCATCCAAAATCCAGATCAGATCAACATTGTTTTGATTAACTGTGTTTTTGCAAACTTTGCGTGTACATGTTTAAGGAAATTAAATTAAATTGGCTGGACTTATAAACAAAATGATCATAAAACCTTCATATCTGGTCATCTGGTATTATACAGTTGATTACATCTGACTTGACTGCAATTGTGTGATTCCATATAGGGATAAAGGTTCAAAGTAAACGGATTATGTTTTTATGATGGTAAATATTACGTGCGTGTTGGAATTTAGTTGGAAATCAAAGCATTTTTTTGCATGTAGAATCGAAGTTGCGAAATATCTTCATAAGTAATATTTGGCCATTTGTGCATTTTAGCAGATTTTACTTTTCGCTTGGGCTTATGTTGTATTGTATGTACAAGAATGTTTGATTATCCAATCAATTTTCATTGTTCACTGAGTTGATGAGTGGATTTTTTGTTTGACACCTGCCCCCTGCCTTTTAGAAATATGCTATTAGTTTTTGTCTTCATATTTCTCCATCGCCCTTTCTTTCCTCGTTATATAACAAATTTTTGATTGTCTCTAAACTCTTCGGTTGAGAAAAAAATTAAATGCGCACATAAAAGGATCATCTTTATTGGATGATCATGATCACCATCATGATATTGTCATCATATATTACTGTCTCTTCTTCTCCTTTGAACGTGCTCAAGAGCCGTTTTTTGACTTTTTAAAAAGTAACTGATAATCAGTCAGAAAGTAAACGTGACTTTTAGCAAAAAACAATCATTTTGTGAGTTTTCAAAACTGTATGGTTAGTATTGTATTTAGGAAAAGCATGACACATGATGCTCCACGAAAATACCCCATTTTGGTAACCTCTTTTTTTGCCATTATTAATTCGCAAGGATGTCGTAACAGCTGCTAGGGACAAGGACTGTAGTATACAAAGATTTTTTACTACGCAGTATATTTAATCATGCGTCATGCGTTTATTGCGTTTGGTTGCATTTGTATTATTATCGTAATTCATAATCGTAATAATGATTCACACACTTGTAATCTAGGCACATTAATATTAGAGCGTGTGATTTCTTCATGTATAAAAAGCTGCAGCTATATAGCGCTGTTTTTATAATACTATGTGTCGCATGTGAATTGTCAGCTCATTAATAAGAAAGTTCAATTTCAATTATTGTATGACACAATGCACAACCATTGTTAAAAATGCCTTCCACAATGAAGCGCTATATACTGTCTGTGTCAAAGTGGAATGTTGAATATGTAAAGTTTTTATACAGCATGTGAATCATACCGAAACGATAAACCCATTCATAACCATCCAAAATGGCATAAGATAAGTTTTTGTTCTTAAGCCGATTACTATTAAAAATATGCAAATTGTCGAACTCGAAACAATTGAAAGTAAAATTTTTCGAGGAGTTGCAGTTGTACCCTATGTACTTCGTGGTATGTTCGTATGTTCCCATCTTCTAGGAGGAGTTCTCTTGTCACTGATCCTGAATGTGCACAACAGCAGGGTGGTTCTGAATGGGTATTTTGTACATTTATCCATTCCCACTAATCTATACCATATAATCAAGCCTTGGCATTGTGAGGTTCAAGTAGACGCGCAGACATTGTAGATTGTAGACACCTACACATACACACATACTTGTGTACCTAAAGATAAGCGTTAGCTGTTGAATTGAAGGTGACATATTATTCTTGTTCGCTTTTAAGTTTCTTTTTTATCACTCGCGAATTATGATCTATATCATTATGCTATCAAGCAACTTGTTTTTAACTAATACATAATATTCCGCTAAATGCAACATAACAAGTTATGAATTTTAATGAATATTGCAGACAAAGCAAAGTTTTAGGCGTTTAGGTATAAGTACTTTTTTTTAAAGAGTCGAAGTGCAGAAAATGTATATGCATGCGCAGCACATTCACATTTTATAGCAGGACAGGCAACGAAAGGGGTTAGTTTTTGTTAGAGACAAAAGAACTGCAATTGACCAGTTAAGAGTGGTGAACTGCGAATTAAGTAAATTTAATATAGTGCTTGATGTGAAACTTTTAGATGATAGCTATCATTTTCAGCATGGGTTGCATTAATAGTTTAAAATTGCAGATGATTGAACTGATGAGCTTAAATTCTTGTAGTGGTGTGAGTGACATTCATCATGCCGTCAAGAACAGAAACAGACACAAAAAGAAATATTTAGAATTCACAAACTTAACTTATCCAAAGTTATGTATCTGTTCTGTGTTGTTTTTTTATGTTCTTATATAGTCATCTGATTATCAACACTTAAGAAGAATGTAGATCGTTGGTCGTTGTCTTTGTTAAGGGCAATGCATCATGTAAAGAGATGAAAGGCTTACATGAATGATTAAAACATTGCATGTGGCACATGCATCACTCGGTTATTTTTCATGTAATGCAGTTTTATGGGAATCAAACGGAAAATTAAGTGCCTTTTGTATATTATTATTCATTTGTGAGCTTTGAGCAAAGGTTTGCATCATCATGAACTTTTACCACGAGGCTTGTAAATGATATACATACATTTTTTTGTTTTAGCTTGGGGGAGGAGGTAATATGTGTATTTATTTGTCGACAGTATATTACAGTCATTTTCTTTTTAAAATGTTATACTACACAATAACACATTGCCCAATGTACATTCAATGTGGAATTTGTGGTCTGAGGTTAAGGGTAATTTTTGATAAATTGTTGAGAATGTGGTTAATGATGTAACATGTAACAATTGTAACAATAACTAGTATAAGAATTGACCATGAGGATATGGTTTAATTATCAGGGAAAACATTAAGAACTCTATCATAATATCAATCTCAAAACAAATGTAATTACATTTTTGTACTACATAAGTATTTGTTATGTTACTTCATGTGTACCAACTTTATAAATTATTTGATACTTATGAAAACGAAAAAAAAGCGATGATTGGAAAATGTTTTTTATCTGTTCTCAATCTTGTTTACTGAGCGTAGCTCTTCATATTTTAGTATTTGAAAACATAGCATGACTTCAATCAAATTTGTTATTTGTTACGTAACTTGATTTATTTATAGATAAAAATTATATGTACTTATGTTTTGTACGAGCGACGAGCAGTCCTATTTATATCGAATTTGAAATCAATATGCACATTGTGCAGGGGCCGGGACGCATGTCTAAAAAATGTTTTGTGGCAAAATTTAATAATAAGAAAAAAAGAAAACCTAAAGGTATCATTAGCCATGTTTGTTTGGTGGACAGCAGCAGATGGTTTGATTGAATGTGATTCAGATAGCTGTAAACTAAAACGCTAGCACATTTTTGAAGCATATGTGTTGAGTGTTGGAGTATGAAAGATGATATTTGGTCTAATGAATGCGTAATCTAACATAATAATAAGATGGATGATGATTCATCCTGCACATGGCACATGCGTATGTGCCACCTTTAGTTAATCACGCAGGTGGCTTATCACATCAGCATCATCAAATCAGTCGTGTGTTAAATTCATCATATTATTTCATTCATGGTGTCAACTCCATTAAAATTATTGCTGTGTGCACTGACGATGAGCAGAAAGCCCGTAGGCTCACTGTCAATGTTCCTATATCATTTTTAATGAACTGATAATGTTTATAGGCGCTAAAGAGGATATGCATGTGGTGCTAAAATCTAGTCGTGTATTTTTGTGGTACAAAATGGAATAGAAAGAAACAGAAATTATGCGTCCATTTTTACTTTGCTTCAGTGACCCATCGCAAAATCAAACGACTCTCTTCGACTTCTCAGCTTATTCGTCTGTGTAATGAACGACGAAAACATTAATATTATTATGAGGAAGTTTAATAGTGTAAGTGTCGGATTCGGATTGTTAGGCTCAATGTACTCATTTTACATCTGGCAAAAAATCTAGTTAGTAAAAATTAAGGAGACTGAAGAAGGGCATATATATTAAAAGGAGCTTATAATCATTCACATAACCATAAATGTTTTATCAGTGTTTAGTGTTTTCATGAACTGACGTACGTACGTACATATCACGAAGAGCTGTCATATCAATGTGTCTTGGTCTTGTTCATTTAGCACGTAGACCTGTAATGAAAAATGAGTCGATAATGGATAAGGCTAATATAAAAACTGAATTAAGTGATCATGATGAACAACTGAGATAAGGATAATGGATTTTAGTTAAATGTATATATCTATCCACATCCACAACACGGCTCCACATTTTTGGTGATCATTCAATTGTACAACTAATGAAAAGTATTAAGTATTTTGCATCTTGAGCCTGCTGAGCTGAACCAGACTTAATGGCTTTTTTTGTGAAGTCTTGAAATAAATCGGAGCAAAAACAAAAATTGAGAAGCTGCTGTGCAGCTAATGGCTGCATAGGGGCATCACTACTTATCCTTGTATTTTTACATTGTTGCTGTTTTGTAACTTTTGCACATTGATGACAGACACAGAATGATATGACCTGACGTAAATGGTAATTTGAATCGAATTGGTAGCAACAAAGTTGAGTAGAAAGAGAATAGGTACTCACTAACTATATCATTTAAGTCTTGCCTTTGCCGTAATGATTAGCTAAGAAAGAGAATAGTATGGGAGGTCGTAATGGATGACATGGTGTGTCGAGCTAGTTAATTAGATGAATCAATGCATTTAGTTTTAAGGTACTTATGTACTTTTTTTGTGGTGTTGGTATGGTGGTGTGGTGTGGCGATCTTGATCTTTGGCGATTTGTACACCAAAATGCCGTATCTTCTTTGACGGTGTGGTATGGATGGGTTCATATTGGGCTTCGTTGATTGTCGGTGTGACATCTTTGATGACCAGTTAAACTTGATTGTGGACTCGACCACTAATAACAATGATGATAGGAGAATATGCAAGCATCAAGCGTAATATATATAACCGGCTTTGCGTGAAAATTTTTGCAAAGAGTTGCCAACAAAATATTGTTTCAATAGCTAAATGGCTAGAGATGACATTAAATTTGGCAGTTAGGTTGTTTAATATGGGAATACATCTGTGAAAACTAGAAAATTAATTGTATCTTTTCGTATTGCGAACAAATACTACTACGTGCCCTTTAGAGTGAGTATGTTATCGGTATTTATTATAATTTATGTGGAAAGTTTGCATTAAATTATTGAGAAATCAGTGCACCACCACCACACACCAAACCAAATGTATAGCATTCACTCACATTATTAGTTATAAGTTATAACGAATAAGCCATAACTGAGTAGCAAGTAACAGGTTAAATGAATTTAAATTGCGTGCTACTATCAATATCAGCTATATACATAGTATGAGCGTCTGTGTGTATAGAAGAATTATTGTGCGTTGGTTTCGTGCACGTATGAATATACATGAGGCATGAGAGGGTTTTGAATTGTAAATTCATTAGTGGTGCAACAACTAGAAAATTTTCACACTCGAAACAAGTAACAAAATGTTTTAATTTTCCTTCGTTTGTAGTTCCAACGCTTGTTTCTCACTTTGTAGGATAAAAAAGATAAAACGATCATATCATGAAAATCAACAATCAACATCAACCAAGTTTATTGTAATATTATTTGTATCACATAGTTTGCTTACGTCCGTACATGTTACATTAGAATTACAGGACGAATTTAATTTGTACTTTGTAGAGCTAACTAACTAGCTAAAAATTGTTCAGTCATGCCAATGATAAGAATAATTCTCAAATGGGGTTGTCTCTCTTAAATCAACGCGTAGTTTTAGAAAGAAAAATGTATGTATTCCGCATTTTTGCATTCTTTTTCTTGTTAGTTTGCTGTCTGTCACTTGATACTTTTATTGTTCAATGCGTTTGTTCGTATTCAAATTGATAAAATCTAAAATATTTCTTATTGTGTTAGGTGTGGTTGGTTTAAGATAATTGTCTCCAGTTTTTTGAGACATCAAAAAGATAAAGGAACTGATGCAATACAGTACATTGAAGAAAAGAGAAGGCATGTGTTATCATGTGTTCATAAAACGTGTGGTACATTTTTTTGTTTGATTCCTAAATTCCTAGGATAAAATGAATGAGCGATACGATACGGTTTCCGTAAATGTTATAGTAAGGTACTAGAACAGACTTCATACGGATGGATGGATTCTTTCTGCTTTATTATGGATCTATCTATGAAGTTTGAGAATATAAAATGCTTTCAACAGAGCTAAACTTTGTTGGTTTTTGCAGTTTAAGCATTTGAGTGAAGAGTTGTGAACGAAACCCAACCAAAACCAAATGCACTATATATTCATTACGGGAATCCATGCAATGCACATCATGAACTTTGACAGTAAATTGTTATGGTTGACTAATTTTAGTTCAGTATACTTTATACTTTACTAACACTGCTCTACGTATTTGTAATGTATGTACTCTGGTAAACGTTATGATCTCATCGTTCTTGCAATAAAGTAAAATGCATCATCAAAATGTACTAGCTTTATTTGCTATACAAAATGCACACACACTCCGAATATTGAATACCCTTTTTACGATACATCCTGTGTACCAAATAAATATAGTTTGGTTGGTGCTGCGTCAGTAAGTACACTCATGAAGATAATTGAAGGGTTTGCAAGGCATATATTATATGTGAATTAGATACAAACGCGGCTTGTTTTATGCAAAGAGTAGAAAAAATGGGCGAAGCATTAAAGCGTGTACTAAAAAACTTATTTGAACTGCTAAACTCCATTCCATATTCACGGTGCAATTCATTAAAAAAAATTTGACGGGGGTACACACACGTTTAGTTTAAAGGAGCGTAATAGGTATGTCGTAATTGTTATAATGTATGGGTGTTTTATGTGTGTATTTTAGAAAAGTGCGAGAAATCACGTTAAGTTTTTAATTTATGTATGAAAAAGGCATTCCGCTCCTGTTACTCTTGCTCTGTTTCAAGTCCTTTTTTTACGCGTGCGTGTGCACTACTAGCACTCTGTAAATGCATAAGTATTATGCTAAATTCATTGTGTATATTATGTGTATTATGTATACATAGAGCAATTGCGTCTTACAAGCGACTTTCCATTTCTTTTGCTTCACCTCCAATGATAAATGTTGTACAACAAACTCAATTACAATTACTTATGCAATTGCAAATGCACATGGTTGCTTGCCTTTGATAATTGAATAGAGAATACATATAGGAAGTTTATAATAATACTATATAAGGAAATGGAAATTGAATTGTTGAAGGAGCGAAAAAATGCAATAGCAAATTATTGATGGGTACTCGTTAGTAATTGAGCCAAAGGAACTTGAAATGCCGATGCTTTATATGATATGCGATGGCGATGTTGCAATGTGTACTAATTTTTAACATTGATTGTATTTTTTTGTTTACAGGATCAATACGATAATGTGAACCAGCATACTCAGAAAGGAATTGATTTCCTGGAGCGGTATGGACACTTTCTACGGGATAGAGCGAATATCGAAGTTGAGTATGCAGGGAAGTTGCGGTAAGTTTTGCGTCGAAGAAAGAGAGATATAATATTATTTTGTGAATATCTTGACTGAAATTGTCGCCTGTTTTACAGTTAGAGTTAGTAATTCGCGTTATATGGCTCATGGCTCATATTTCATATATCACATGACATAGCTGTATCATACGTCTTAAACTGTTTCCGCGTTTCTTTGTAGAGAGACGAAAGCAAAAAAAATTATGCTGTCGTGCACTATGCAGTTAGTATTAGTATTATCTCGGTCTCTCACTTGTATCTGTATCCTCCTTTTCGAGATTCGAAGGCTGAAAAGCTACCACTGAGCGATACGAAATAAGTTCGTTTTGAGCTTGTTATTATATGCTGCCTTGTTTAATGTATATTATTGTAAGAAGTGTAGCGGTATCACTTACAAGGCTTCTCTTAAGAAGGCAAATGTTTATGAGATGAGAATAGTATCTGCTTTTGAGTCAGTCAAATTCGTATTAATTCTCCAGAAAGATAACCATGTTCACCAGAGACAAGAAGTTTGTTTTGATTTCCGTCGAGAAGTGCTACAAGAATGATATAATGCAAGTTGTTCAGATTCCAACTGAGCACCCATCCATAATATTAATACATAAAGCACAGGCACCATTCACCATACTACCACCAACCAGGGCTTTTCATTTTATCTTAAACTTGAATTTTGTTTTTTGTATGCGTTTCGTATGTTGTAGGAATTATATCTTTAAGCCTGATTGAAAGCATTCAAATATCATCAAGTGATGTTTCTCAGCTTGATTTTACCTCTCTTGTTTATGAATACTGGATTGAAAGTCGAAGTCGAGTTGGTTCATTACAGAACGATTCGAATATCCAGATTACGCATACTTACGATGCAGCACGTTGAGTGAAGAAGATTTAATGGTTCTTGTTCTTGTCATGTTGTCATCTATGTTATAGGAATGCTTTGGAGTAAATGCATATTCATTTGTTTTGCCGTTTTATGAAATCATTAAAGCTCTAAATGTTGAACTTTGGAAATTATAAAAAATTGCATGCGAACAGAAAGAAGCATACTTGAAACTCTCGAGCATATATTGATCTGCATGTCGTGTCTAAAATCAATGAGGCGATGGGGCATAATGCTCATGCTAAAAATATTCCATTGATAATAATATCGAGTTTGTCATTTTTACAGGAAATTGGTCAAAACGTATCAGCCGAAAAAGAAGGAAGAGGAAGACTTCCAGTAAGTGTTTTACTTAATCTTCATGTCATTCTGAAAACAAGCTAAGAATATGCCATGTGTATTATTGATTAGCTCAGTCTTAAACCTCTCTTGACATTTGCATCGCAAACTTATAGCTTAAACCTCAAATCTTTAAATTCCTTTCCAACATGTCGTGTACGATAATTAAAGTTGGCAACGACAGCAAAAAAAACTCTTTACTTGAGTAGTTTAGTCTCGTCGCGGATGCTACTATATATATATTACATGGCATTTATAACATGTATCCTTTACACGTGGCTGGCTTTATGTTTTTTAATTTTATTTGTTGTATACCTAATGTGTATATGGTAGTTTCGCTCATTCGTGAACACGAGATTTTGATGTTTTGCTTTTCTCTGAAATTTTCAACAATTCTATTTTTGTGTTTGAGAGGTTATATAACTTTGTAATGTAGTACAATGCCTTCACTCCAATGTGGTGGTTTGGTGCTCGAGTGAAGCGCATTATGGGTGAAAAAAATGATGTTTTGCCAAAATTTTTATAACGGGTATGATGCTAAATTATTACGGTTACGGTTGATGCTAACACGCTCTTTGAATGTTGGGATACTTGCAGATTCACCAGCTGTAAAGCTTTTAAGGATATGCTTAACGAGATGAATGACTTGGCTGGCCAGCATGAACTCATTGCCGAAAATCTTGCAGCAACTGTTATTAAAGAAGTTCACTGCAGAACGAAGGAGTTCAAAGATGAGAAGAAGAGGCATTTAGCAGATGGAGTTAAACATCAAAATAATTTACAAAACCAACTTGCCAACCTAGACCGTGCCAAAAAGAGCTACGAAAAATCCTTTAGGGAGTCTGAGAAGGCGCTTGAATGTTTCCAAAGGGCTGATGCAGATTTGAATCTGTCCAGAGCGGAGGTTGAGAAACAAAGATTGCAGTCATTGTATAAATCCCAACAATGTGAAGATACGAAAAAAGATTATGCGAATCAGGTAGATTTTAAGATGAGATGATAGTTTGCCAACTTAAAGCGTAAATTGCCTAAACACCAAACAAATTAATTGAATCATCATATCTTAATTCATGATTTTAGTTGGACAAAGCAAATGAAATGCAGAACAGTTACTACAATGTTTTGATGCCGTCTGTGTTCCAAGGTCTCCAGGATGTGGATCAGAAAAGAATTAAATGTTTTAAAAATAATTTGAAGCAAGCGACTGAGCTTGAGATCGCCATTTATCCCATTGTTAAAAAATGTCTGGAGGGCATTGCGAAAGCTACCGATCAAGTTGACGAAGACACCGTAAGAAGAGACTTAATCTGTTTTCATTAAGTTTCGTATCGTAAAGGACTGCACTAATCTGTTGGGGTTTTGGTATTTTTTAGGACTCTCAAATGGTCATCGAAAGGTTCAAGTCTGGCTTTCAACCCCCAGAAAGTATTCCGTTCGAAGATTTAAGTGCCATTAAAAGTGGTGAAGNTTCGAAGATTTAAGTGCCATTAAAAGTGGTGAAGCACCACCTCCTCAGACTAATGGCTTTTCCACTAACGTAAAATTGGAAAATCAAAGTCTCACTTACAAAGGAACGATTTCATCTGGAAAGTCAAAGAGACGTATTGGACTCTTTGGTATTTTCGGCAATAATAAGGTATATTATATTGTTTCAAATTGTTACTATTGTGTTGCTATTCATCTATGCAAATGAAAAACAATGTTGTAACATAATTTTTAACCATTTTGTGATTCATTTCATTAGCCTGGCGCAACTGATGGAAGAGACGATTACAGTGAATTACCTCCTACTCAACGCAAAAAGAAATTGCAACAAAAGATAGACGAATATGCTGCAAAAATTCAGCAAGAAACGGCTGCAAAGTAAGATAATTAAGATTTTGTAGTTTTTCCTCTTGTATATTTTCACCTGTTTATTAATTGGATAATCTTTGTTTTAGGGATGGCCTTGTGAAAATGCAATCCGTTTATCAGTCGAATCCAAACCTCGGGGATCCTGGAGCGATAGAGGGTCAGTTGAGAGAAAGCACGCAACGACTTAACAAACTACAACAAGAGCATCAGAAGTACCTCACATACCTTAATGAAATGGAAATGCCTCAGAACAACCAAAGTGGGTACGGGTCAACCAACTATAATGGTATTAGGACTTCACAGAACAGAAGCAGTGGATCAGACGAGTCATTGACGAGAAGTGCTTCTGATTTGAGTCAGAACAATCACAAAGTTTCTGCACCAGGAACACCTCTGCCTTCACACGGGTACATTATCCTTTATTTATTAACCAGATTTGACAATCAGTTTTGTTTTTAATAAGATATACATATCAGGAATGTCATTTGTAGGTCTTCGAACAGTCCTGAATCCGGAATTAGTACGTCACATACTAGTTTACCTGACTCCGACTTTGAACACATTGATGCGGACAACCACGACTACTACGAAGAACCGTTGCCGATTCTCGGAACGTGTGAAGCGCTCTATCCGTTTGAAGGTACGGGTAAGATAGATATAGATTAGCTAGCAAATTGAACCACATATTTACAACTCATATCCTGAGGTTATTGATTTAGGGAACTCATTTTGTCTTTTTTATTTGATTACGTAGCTACATCCGAAGGAAGCATACCCATGGGTGATGGTGAACAACTTTTCATCGTAGAACTAGATCAAGGAGATGGTTGGACACGTGTACGACGGCAGAATTCCATGGAGGAAGGTTTTGTTCCTACATCCTATGTCAGGATTAACCTGTATTCCAGCTGTTAATACGTAGAGTATAACTTCGTAAAGTAAATTTTAGTTATTAGTTTAAGACCTTTTTAGATTTTATGATGATGAACGTGTGCAAGTCATATCTTTCATTTTTTAATATAGAGTAAAGCCTGTAACGAATTCATAATAACACAATATTATATTCAAAAGTTTCAATCTACTTTCAAATTTTATTGTCAACTACTGTGGAACAGTCCTATAATCCAAATCCAATAGTCCTATTTCAGTTATTGCTCTGCTCAAAATATGCCTTTTTTGGCTGTGCTGTATTTGTCAAATGTAGGATTTCAGTACCTGTGCGATAGGCTGTTTCAACCTATATAATATCATGCATCAACTTTTGGTATGTTGTTTCGTACTATGCTATATACCGTATAATGATGAAATTTTATCATACTCTTATATCCTGGTTGATTTTTACTACTTTCACTTGTTTTTTTATTGAACATCGATAATGGACTTTGGGAAATAATGCACTCTTTTTTTACTCTGTGAAGGTAGCCTCACGCATATAATTCAGTTGCATTTTTATAGTATTAGTCAAAACCTGCCAATTGCCATTTTATTTACATTTTATGTATACCCTGCTTCGCAAAGATAATCACAATTCACACACATAATCGCCTTCCTGTATCAGATTACACGCACATTTATACAAGACAGATTTGCTCTCCTTCTTCTTACTGACTTTGTATGGTACTACTTTTTTAGGTGTATTCATCACTTCGTGTAGGTTTCCTGTAGCCAAATATTTAGTAAGGTCAGTGTATACGGGAAAAGTAGTGGTAACAAAAGTAAGTACTAATATAATAGCTAACGTAATAATGGTTCTGCTTTTCGGTTTCATTTCCCTTTTTGTGATGGAATATTCAGTTTTTTAAATCAATTACTGAAGCATTTTCTTTGATTTGAGCAAACGTGGATGAAATTGTCTCATTAAATGTTTTAAAGGTTCCTTTGGCCTACATACTACATTCTGTTGGGTTAACAAATATTATATATAAAAGGATCAATGGTAATTTAAAGAGAGAGAGAGGGAGATAACCTTTTTTATGTCTTGTTCATTTTGGAAAATGCTACCTCGTTGACCGTGTACGGCTTGGCTTTCGTCTTGAGCTGAGGTTAAAACATAACCTTGAAAATTTTATGCTTTCCCAACAAAGTTGTGAGTCGTAATAACTTAATGATAAAAAAGTTTTAGCGTAGAATTATAAACCATGATCCATATTTGATATTGATACCAATGAACTATATTGAACAGCATGTAAATGGATATTGCATTTAAAGGTTTTCGCTTAAAACAAATCTGTAAAAAATACTGTTCCACAAGCAAAAAAAAATATAGTCAGTAATTTCAGGCTCAGACTAAAGGGATCATACAGCACCCACCCACATTAATTAACTACATGATAATATAACCTCGAAAGAAACTGTAAATATTTTATGATAATGACACGCGTAAGAAGCCAAGCAGGTTTATATTAATTATTGTTCTCGCGCATTGACTCGACTGATAGTTTTTAAGCAAATCCTAGATCGAATACAAAAAGGAAGGCGTAATGAAAAATGTGTGTGATGAACACACACACGCGTTGTTTAATATGTCATATAGTTCATCTTATTGTATAACATAAAAAACCTTTTAGGTAAAATTAATTAAACTGAAAAAATGACTGTGCCGACGTGACTTGATGTGTTTGCATTGCAACAGTCAATGTTAGCTAAGTTTTTATGTACATACTTTAAGTAAATATATAGCCAGTAGTAATATATATATAATATAATAATTATTCAAAATACCTTTTATGAAGTATACAGTAACTTGTACATTTAAAATATTCAGGATAAAATATTACCGAAATAAGTATCATGTTACATAATAGAATTGTGTA
>JAANSM010001834.1:0-16906 GCA_036850725.1 Orchesella villosa
GCTCCTCTACTTGGCTAGGATTATTTGCTGAGTCCCGTACACAATACGCAATTATATTTCTCATATTCAGGTTTCTAAGTTTTTGGTTGAAACGTTTATTTGTAATTAAATGATGGATCACAGAATAACTACCTCTCAAAGCTGCTATATGTAGTATTGAAATTACGAGTTTGCTTACAGATAAATTAACCTCGAAGCCAAAAACATTATGTTTGCTATGTATGGGGAACTGCTCTATCAACAAATCAATAACAGGTATGTCAGCCAACTTGACTGCAAGGCACAGCAGATTTTCCAATTTAGATGCAGCCTGCTTCACACTAATTAAACTGTTAATGCCAAGTTTTAGTAAGTTGAAATGATTACCAAGTACACGTGCATAAAGCCATTTTGTCCAAAAATCCTCTATTTTCGTAGGAAACTCTCGTAGCACGGACGAAATCACTTCATAGTGAGGACTTGAGATGCATTCGAGGTAGTTGAAAAATGTTGCATTAACAAATCGAAAGGACTTGAATGTTTTTCGTTGCCAAATGCATTGGTAGTATGGAATTTCAATCTTTGTGGATTTAAAGTTGTCATGAATAATGTCTTGCGTTAACTCTTCTGTATTTACAAACAAGATCTCTTCATTACTCGCAACCAACTCGGTAATGAAATACCAGGCTAAATCCTTATGTGCAAATACTGGTGAGCTATCAACGTATTTCAGAACACCACATTCAAAATACTTTTCCAAATCAAACACGACTTCAGTGCGTAAATATTTTGGAAATAGCATTTTTACAGCTATGTAAATAAGTTGCTTCCGATCCTCTTTGTCACATCTAATATATTTAAGTAGTTTTTCAATAACGCTAGCAGTTTGGATCGAATTGTTCCTGAGGAAGGCACCTCCAAATGGTTTTCTTATATTTCTCCAACATTCTAAACTGTTTAAGCCAGAAAACGTCCTGTTAAATAGCTTAGTTAATTCGGATAGCGTCAATGAATCGCCGAGTTTGAAATCGCTAATTCCCACTTGCTCAATAATGTCTAGAATGTTGATCCAATATGTACGTTCTTTTCCGAACATGTGGAAAACATTCCAGATCCAATCCCATGCTCACCACAGGTGCACACGGGAATGTTGTCACATTTTGGCTTTTTAGGATTTTTTTCAATGAAGTTTTTGAGCTTATTGTCTGTGCTTCTTGTTTTAAGAAGTTTAAATTTACCATCGTCATGTTCTATCAGGTGCAAATTAGAGCTGGTTTGCCTACAAATTTCTTTAAAATTTTGTTCATTCTCAATTATCATAAAATCAAGTTTATCTATATCGTCCACAATGCAACCGATTTTATGGTCAAACGTAATATATTTGTTCAGCTCATCTCTGGATATTCCAATGAAAACAAACTTGTCAACATGGAAGAATTGGAAAATGTTTTTCGATAAATACTTATCGTCACTATTTGATTCCTTCTTTTCTATCCCTATAAACTCAGGTAGGGTTTGGCGAATGAAATTCACAAGTGCGTCATCATTCAAATCTGAATATTTTCCGATAGTCTCAATGTCTGCATCGCAAATGCAGCCCAGCAAGTCATACTTTAGTTCTTCAGAAAGATCGTTCCACGTAATCTTGTCTTCATGCAGGTTTACGTCATTAATTTCGTAATCAAAACTTTTACATAAACATATTATTTTTCGCTGGAAGGCAGCCAGTCGATTTACGTCCACCACTGTTGCCTTCTCACACTTATAAATTAATATTGATATTGCTGGAAGCTCATCATGGAGAGTTTCATCATTAACATGAAATACATCAGCTTCAACAGTGTCTTTAATTCGTTCGATCGTCAGTTCAAAATCCAGGCTTCGCAGCACAATTATACAATCATGTTTAGATCCCAGCACGAAGTCAGCCAATTTTTTCTGAGGCGCCACAAACATTATTCGATCTGTGATATCCGACCGAAAGCACTGTTTAAGTAACATAAATGGCTCGATTTGATTGCATGCCACCAAACTGCTACAAATAGCAGCAAAGGAATCATGACGCTCCGACGCTTGTAAACTTTTAAAAAGTAATTCCGTTTGATTTGAAAATTCTTCCTACGCAGACAAATAAAAAATTTACATTAAGTCTTAGCAGTTTCAATATTTATATTAGAATTTTGCATTCCTAAACTTATAATAAAACTTACCATTTGCAATTCGGTTAAAATTCCACGTCCTTGTAACTCTTCCAACAGTTTTTTACTACTTTGAGTGGCCTTTACGATCTTTGGTAAACTGTTTTTCATTAGTTCCGATTCCCAAATACTATTTTGCGCAGCTAAATTTCCAGATTTTTCAGTCAGGTAGTCAAGGATTTGTATAAAATCTTGATTCAGTCCAAAAGGCCTTGTATTTCTACTGGAAAACAGTGCAGACAATCCTTCAGAAGCTTGTTGTTGTGATATAATACATCGTTTTTTCTCCATTAAGTTCAATATATTAAGATTAAGGCCATGGCCAGATGACAGAGTTTTGATTAAGAATGTCACTCCATTTTTGGTTTGAACGTTTATATCAGCACCTTGATTTATCAAACATTCAACCAATTTGGTATGAACGCTGGATTGGAGAAGAGGTGTCCTGCCGTCTGACAAACTTTCATCAAGAAGCTGGCAATTCTTCTGTGAAATCAATTCGATGATTTTCAATTTATTTGTTATAACAGTGTCACTGTCTGAAATGCTACCGGCAACGCAGCAATGAACAATGTATTTTAGATCCTCCGAAGCTGAGTAGAGAATTTGAGGCTAAAAGATACGCTGTGATAGCAGCATGTCCCTGTTCTACTGCAATGTGCAAAGGAGTCGGTGAAAATTTGGGAATCATTGCTGAAAAGAATGTTGGGATTGTTTTCAAGTATTCGTTCTTGTAATGCTGCATGAGTTTCATTACATTAGAGCTCTCGTTTTCTACGATAAATTTCACAAGTTCTTCGTTTCTTAACAGTTTGTAGTCTATATGGAGAATCCCATTCATTTCATGTTGAGCAGCTACTGACATTTGGAGAACTTTTTTGTAGTAAGGGGAAAGGTCTTTCCAACTGAACTCGTCGTATAATATTTTGCAAGCTTCAGATTTTGTTAAATCGACAGAAACTTCAGCGCACACGCAAATTACTTTACGATGAATTGATCCCAAACGCTGGATGGTATGTTCTGTAGCAATTCCGCATTCCAGTGCAAGCATATTTGTGTAATGTTCCTTAAACTGATTTGATTCTCTATGAATATCCACTTCCGAAAGTACAACTGCATCTTTATCCACTGTTTCTTTGATTCTTGCAATTGAGAGCTCCACGTTGCAACTTTGTAACACGGCTACGTTACATACCTCATTTTCAAGAAATTCTGCAATTCCGATTGGTGGGGTTATAAATTTAGCTGCTTGATTTCCATCAGATTGTAGGCAAAGTTTTAATAAAATGTACGGTTTAATTTGATTACACGCAATCAAGCTTGTACACAAGTACTCGAATGATTTTTTATGTCCCAGCGTTTGTAATATATTGTAAAGCAAGTCTGAATCAGTAAACCTTACCTGAAAAAGAAGTGATGAATTGGGGTTAATTTTAAAATCTTTTACATAACTGATTAGTAAATTGTTTTTGAGATTTAAATTTCGTATATTATGTTTAACACAAACTCACTACTTCATAAAATCCGCGTTTTTCTAATTGCTCCACCAAAGCATGGTTGCACAGGGTGGCCTCTGCAATTCTTTTCATGTTTGCCTTCACCGCTTCCACTTCCCAGGCACTTTTCCCGTTTCGACAGATAATCTGAGCGCCGTTTTCAAGTAAGAATTCTGCCACCTTCACAAAATCTGAGTTTAGTTCCCAGCCCATAATGCGCTTGGTGCAAAAGAGGTTCGTTAAGGTTTTTGAAGCCAAATTTATTGTCCATTGTAGACCATTCTCTTTCAGTATCTCGACTAGTCTTACTGTAAGTCCTTTTCTATGCTCCACAGCAATTTTTATGTCAGCTCCATTTTTGACAAGACAGTCAAGTAGCTTTTCATTTACTCTTGATTGAAGCAAAGGGGGCGTCTCAGTTTGATAAAAAGGTTCATCGATCCAGGATTTATTCTTTTTAATAAGCAACCCAATGATTGTTTCCTTTCTTAGTATGGTATTACTATCGTCACCGGCAGATTCTGCTACACAAAAATGTATGAGATATTTTAGCTGCTGCAGCTCTGTCAGACTTTTTGAGCTGAGAAGAAAATTTGTTGTAGTAATATATCCTAATTTTACAGCAATGTGTAACGGAGTGATTTGAGCATTGAATTGTTCTGGAATCCAACTTAAACATTCAAGGTTTAAATAACTCTTTAAAAATTCTTCTTTCATGCGATGCATCTCCATACTTAACTGTTCAGTTTCGAGAATAAATGCAACAAGGTGCTCGTTTTTTAAGCTCACAGGATCGACTAATGTCGATTTACAAAATTCCGCTCGAACTGTAGCATGTAAACTTAGTTTATCTTGGAAATTGGTAGAGAGGTCTCCCCAAGACATATCATCGAATAAAGTTAGACAATTATTGTGATCGTCACTTGCAGCAACACATACGCATATAACTTTCATCTCCAGATTATTTAAAGCTTGGATTACATCCCTTTCAGCGGACTCACATCGATAAATCAGTAGATTTGTTTCATGAATCTCTCTGCTCAAATCTTCGAATTGAATTACTGGGACATCTGGATCGATTGTATTTCGTAACCGTGTAAGGGACAGGTCAATACTGGGACTTCTTAGTATAACCACTTGATGATGTTTTGAATGAATGAATGGTAGCAGCCCATTAACTGGTGTCACAAATTTAATTGACTCCTGCAGCTCGGACTGAAGACATTGTTTTAATATTCCGAATGTCTGAATTTGTTTGCAGGTTATCAAGCTTACGCATAATCGTTCAAAAGAGTTTTCTTGAATGATTAACTTCTGATATAAAGACTCAAAGGATTCCTCATGGGGCAACTCCTACAAATCAGCAGGCATTGATAATTTAATTAAAATTTTACAATTATTAACATGTTTCAACGTATGTATCAACATAGCGTGGTAATCAGTTCCATATTTCTAATGCCTTAATTTTTACTATTGACATGCGCATGGGTTTCCATAATTTTCAAGCAACGATCCACATTGAAACGCTGAAGACATACAAGAAGCTACCATGCGATGTTGATAATATTTATACTAAAACAATGTAATAATAATATGCTCGAACCAAAAGTGCATACTAACAGTGTATTAAACTATTAAAACTTTTTGATGTAAGCTCTATTAGTGCATGAAATTTTTATACACTCCACATTCAGTTAAATCTGACGAAATTTTCAGGACCGCAAAATAGCTTGAAATTTCAATACTTCAAATGTGTGTCTTTAACATTACTGCAGAGGAATCGGTAGTCGGCCTTCAACCCCCCGAGAACCATTTCCCCCCGAACTACTTCCCCTAGGACTTAATCTTTTAGCATCAAGAATGGGCCAAAATCCATTTCATAAATTTTTATTTTATTTTATTAATTTAATTTTTATTCAATTTACTGACTCAATTTATCCTTTTATGCGTAATTGCTTAAACTATACACCACTGCTTGAGCAACTCAAGGCTGAAAATCGTTTCAGCATACATATGTAGTAAAATTTTTTTAAATATATTATAGCATATGCTGCATACTCGAAATCGCAAAATGTGCTGGATATGCCAAAACAAACTGGTCTAAAAGACCCTATTTTCATGTACATCGTGCACATCCAAAAGGAAATTACCATACAGTTGCCAATGCAAAGTATATATATAACAGCTAAATCCGGGGTCTAGTTATTACTATTACTGAAAACATCCACAGCTGGGAGTGTCGAAAGTTTTGACGCCATTCAAGTGTGCTTTTAGAAAATGATTTTGATGCTGCGATTTTTCATTTTATCAGGAATGTATCTTTTAAAAACATTATTCATTTTTGAGTCATACTAAATCAGCATGTATTCATTCCACAGCTTATATAGCTAGCAAATTCGTATACTGGTGTATATAATATTATAAAATATTGAATGGTTGAAAACTTACAATTTCATCGATAGAACTATGTCCAATATTTTTTAAGTCAGCAAGCAGTTTTGGGTGACATTTCTGCAAACAATTTTCATTCGCTACGGTTTCGGGGGTACCCTGAAAATATAATCGAAACATTTAAGGAACCTTGCATTACATAAATACTACCGATAAAAGGTTATCTCCAGTTACATTGTCATAATCTAGTCGATAAATGTTTAAAAAATTGGTACAGAATAAAAAAGGTTTTGATAATTAAATTATGTATGTACTATGTACTTCGTCAGCCAAAAAAAATCAATAGAAAACAATTGACCAAAAGTCTAATAAATTTAAATTCATTCATACGTATTGCAATACCACTGCTTTATTAGAAACCATCGATTAATAATTTTTTTACACTTACAAAATGAATTGTCAATTGATTAACTATATGGCCACCTAGAGTACAAAGCGCTAATACGAAGTTTTAGTAATTTTGATGTCTACAAGTAAAACCACATCGTTTATATAGGTCAAAAGGAGAATTATTTTGGTCCTTAGTTTTCTGCAATTTTACAAAATAGCTTCACAAATAAGCTTTAAAAAATTAGCTTCACTTTTACAAATAAGGGAATCTTCCTTCATTCACACATTCTGACAACCTCAAATTTGATGTCGGATAGATAATTATCCATGTTGAATTAACTCACGAAGTTCAAGCACAAACGTCAATGGCATGTTGACAAATAAATTTCTTTCGTCAATATAGTATACAAAAATCCCAGACACCCAATTACACAGTTTTAGTTTGTACCTAATTACAACACGGCGGCATATACGTTAATATTCAAACTGTTTTTAGATTCCTTGTTCCAGTAACATGATTTAGAAGCGTTACTTTTTTATAGGTACTTATAGTTTTATTATCATCGTCCATTTAATAATCAAGGTAAACAATTCAAGCTTGGTACTCTAGTTTGCTGTTGCGCGCTGAACTAAATTTTTTGAGCTGAAGTAAGATTTCCACTCATAACTTACCTATACACTAAGCCCTGAATGCATGATAAAAAATCATCCTTAAAAATCGTCGTTAGAATCCCAACGCTCGGAGGTAGAAAGTTCGAAATTTCGAGTTGCGCTAAGATCGACAGTGTGTTGTAGTCCAAAGGAAAAAAATGGCGGGGGTTCTTTTCGACCGATAGGAAATACTTAATGTGGACCGTGTATTTTGGTCGATAGAAAAATGTACGCTCTCTAATTTATGCGATCGATACTGGAAAATACTCTACACTCAATATTTTTTATTAAGTGATTCATACAATGAAATGCTTTGTTTTATCATAAATTATCCGCTACAGTTGAGACCAATCTCCTGTGTAAGTTGTTGAGGTATCTGATGATGTAACATTTTATATTTTGTGGCACACGCCCTAGGTGATCATCTATAAACTAATTTAATGTATATGTGTAATTCAATAGTGTGTCTTAGATTTCAGAAAAAATAATTTGTATATTCCTTATACTGCTTTTGGAATTTGGTAGAAAATCAATTTGTCAAACTGAATGACAATTTATATATATTCAATTTTATATATTTGCGCTGCATTTCATAATGTCACTGTCTAAACACGAAGAATAACCATAGAAGACAAAATTTCACACAAATTATCATGAAAGTAAAACTTATTACAAATACAGAAAACTTACGATTTCAAGAACTCCTAGGTTTCGTAATTCCATACAAAGACTTGCATTACATTTCACACTGGCTGCAATGTTATGCATGTTCTTTTGTGTTGCTTCCAGCTTCCATGGACTTTCTCCGTTTCTGCATACCAGCACCCCCCCTTTCTGCATTAAATGGCATGTTACATTTGTGAAGTTTTCATCTAGCTCCCATGCCATGATATTTTTGTTGCAAAGAATAGTTTTAAGCCCTTTAGATGCTACTTCATTGGTTATAACAAAACCCTTATTCTCTATCTTCTTGATCAAGCTCAAAGGTAGCCCTTTGCCCAGTTGCAGCGCTTGAATGAGTGGAGTTATTCCGCTTTTGCTGGCAGAATTCAAGAAACTTAATTCAAAATCATGGCACTCTAAAAGAAATTCAAATGCTTCGTAATATCCGTGGTTAGCGGCAATATGGAAAACATTTTCATGATTTTTATTTTGTGTTTTCCAGATAGATCCATATTCTAACAGCTTCTGCAGCACACTCAACGATCTCTTTGCACGAACTGCATAAAAAAAAATACTGTCACCATTTTCATCAACCGCATTAAAGTCAGCTTTCATCCATTGAAATAAACGAATACTGTCCTCCAATAACTCAATCTTGTGTACTGCAATATGCATTGGCGTTTGTGTTTTGCCACCAGTGGAATTAAAAACTTCAATTTTGTGTTTCATTAATAAAAGCTTTAGGTCATAATACTTTTCCGGTGTAAGTTCATTGTCAAACAATCGATGAAGTACACATCCATTGCTATTAATAGCGTTGACATCTGCTCCACAATCAAGTAGAGTTTGTAGAAGTTCAAGGTGCGCATGATCCTGGAGGAGAGGAGTTGTGCTATCAGGCATAGTTTCATTGATCCAATGGGGATAATTATCAAAAATTAGTTTAATAATTTGCTTTTTGAAGTCTACTGTGGCTGGTTTATCTCGTTTGCTACCAGCAATGCAGCAATGAGTTACATATTTCGGTTCTTGTAAGGCGTCATTAATTTTTAAAAACTTAATTATGAAGTCAGTAATACCATAGTGTCCTCTTTCAACAGCTATATGAAGAGGAGTAATTTCAAATTCTGGGGAACTAGATATCAGAAAATGTGGTTGTATACTCTTAAAACAGTCTAGAAGGTATTCATGCATCATTTTGAAAAGCTCTAAATTCGAGTATTTTGCACACAGCATTGCAAGGCAAGAGATAAGATTGTTATCCAATATTAGATTGGGGTATGTTGTGGGTTCTTCCGAAAGTTGATGGAACACTGCCGGGAAGTCATGAGTTATAGCAGCAGCTAACACATCATATAATTTTGACGCATCTTTCGTCCATGGTGATTTACCGGCATGATCTTGTGGTTCAAGGGTTTTCAGGTGTGCATTTATAAAGTAGCAGATAACCGAGTAATTGAAATTGGATGAGGTAATAGAGTCAGACTTTCCAACTCCACAGGTATCCAGCAGAGATACTGATGACCTTGTGGTTAAGAAAACGGTTTGGTACAAAAATTTTAAAAATGTATTTCTTGTGAAAAATTGCCAGCCGAAGTCTTCATGGTAATGCAACATGCGCACAACAAAAAGCCCAAGAAAATATTCAGCGAATGTGCGGTGAATAAATCTAGGAGTAGCCAGTGTGGGAATTTTCTTTTCCAAAATTCCAATTTCACATAACTCTCTAAGTGTTAATACTTCATTAACTTCAGTTAGAATGCTTTTTAGCTGTTCATCACATTCTGGAAATAGTAACTGCACTGCCGCCTGCATGTGGGCAAATGTCACTGATTTTAACTTTTGACCTTCACCGTCCTTAGAAATCCTTTTAAAACGCATAGTAATTAATTTTCTGTACATGTCGAAAATAGAGGTGATTCGGATGACCATTCCAGTCTCGAAATTGGAAACTTTGTTGGCTTTTGAATATTTAATTGCATCTTCTTGATACACTTCAGCGAGCATTCTGCACTGTAGAGGTATTCCTGCAATTTCCCGTTCGGAGTCTTTCATGTTCTTTTCCAGAGCAACTAGGCAGTCTCTTGCGTATTCTTCAAGAATTGTTATATTCAATGACGGTTCTTCCTGTATCCAACATTTTTTAAGGCATTTAATTTGCTCATCCGTCTCAAACGGCTTAATGTTGTACCCAAGAACTCCTAGAGTCTTTTCTAACTCATCCCGCATATGAGGACGTGTTGCTACGTAAATTCGAACAGATTTCATTTCTAAAACTTTGCGTAATATGTTCTTTGCAGTTTTGACTTGACTGGCTAACACTTCATCAAATCCATCAAATAATATTTCAACTGTCAGGCTTTCAGAATTTAGTAATTCCTTCATAAGCTTCTTTCCAAATTCAAATTCGGAAGCTTGTTCAGATATAACATGGATAATTAGCCGACTGTCAATGTTCTCCGGTGCATGACCCTCAAACAAGGGTACCAATTCACGCAGTACCATATAGCGTACATGTAGCTGTGGGTTGAGGCGCATGATTTTGTTCGCAATACTAGCCAGAAGTACAGTTTTTCCCATTCCAGGTGTGTCAGAAATACAAATAGGGTAATTACACTTCACGCATGCGTCTACAAATTCATCTTCGGTTAAATCAGTTTGCGAATCGTTTATATAGCTTTGCAGCGTTAACAAATCTCCTTGACTCTTGATCCAGGTGAATTGTTCGTTACTAAACTCAAGTAAATGAATTGGGTCAGATGTAATTTCGCAAATCTGTTCATAATCCTGTTCATAAATTAGGACAATGAACCTTCGAGTCAAACTTTCCGTCTGATTAGTGGATACATCGGCACCTTCGTTTCCGGATAATCGACTTAGTTCATGAAGTTGAATATTCTTGACGACAAATATGTCGTTACTATTTTTAGTAAATATTTCAGGCTTGAGTCGATGTCTAGACGTTAGCCGTCTTGCCACGTAGTAAGGTATATCAGGCGGCACTGAGTTGTTAAAAAGAGTTGGTCGTCGGTTATCGATAACTTTGGCGAGTAATTCACCTGTTAAACATTTGTCAACTAAAAAGTCAGCTTTGTCTTCAGGTATTTGCTGTAGCAAAAGCTTTAAAGGCAGTTCTTGACTCTGAAAGTTTACAAGGCAAGATAAAGCATGTTTTCCAAAGCCTTTGAGAGCTTGTCGTAAACTTTCAGGATTCATAACACTAAGTCCTAAAGCGATACCAGGGCGATGCATCATTGCACCTTGTAGAAGAATTTGAAACGCACCAGTTTGTTTGGTTTCAAGGAGGGCTTTCGTCAGAGTTTCATACATTCCGTGTCTTGTAACTGCTATATCATAAAGCAGTTTCGACTGTGCCATACAACCGTCCCGAAGCTTTGCTTCCTAAATTTTATAAAGACATTAATACATAAGTCATTAAAGAAATCTAACGATAATATTTATATTGGACTTGTGAAATAGAAAGAAAGCCACATGTCATAGTGAGAAATACGCAACTTCGTAATGTTTTACTTTAAAATATTCATACAAGATTGTTACAAATCTGCATGTTTTGCCAGATTTTACAGCCGTAATTTTTCCTCGAATCGCAGTAAATTTTTTTTTCTAAGCGTCTACCCTGCTGCCTAATTCTCAATATTGAGTAATGAGTTTTAGCTCTCTTGCATTTAATTTCAATTCTTAAAAATTGCTTGTACGTAAGGTAGTTACGTAGCTGTTAGTAAAACCTAAAACGCACTCTAGTTATGATAATAATAATACGTTTCAGGAAATAAGGTCCCCACTTTAAGGTCCCTATACACTAAGATCCCCGTAAAAAACGTCCCTAGGAAAAAAGGTCGACAGGAATTTTTGATCGACAAGAAATTAGGTCGACAGGTTTTTTTGGTCGACAGTTTGAAAACGTCGACAGGAGCTTTTGGTCGACAGGAAATAAGGTCGACTGGTTTTTTTGATCGACAGTGTGAAAATGTCGACACCTATTTTTATGAGCAAACAACTCACACATGCAGCCTTGGTAAGTGGAATGTTTACTATCGATTGTTCCCAAAAATCCATTTTGTAATACTTATTTTTATAAAAATCTTGAATTAAATCATGATACTCTGTAATTCCGTCCATTTTCTAGCAACATAAAGTAACTTAATATAAGAGGTTGGAATGTATGATACCATGTAAGGCTATAGATAAACTCTCAACTATTCACCTGTCTATTGTTTGCTAGTTATTTGGGGGGCAAAATATTTTGGCATCCCAAAAATAAAATGCCCCTGACACTCGGGTTTATAAGTTATATGTGTATGAAGCTACTGTACTTGAGATTATAGATGGGCGATGAAGCTGTAGATGCAACAAGATTATAAAGAGTCAAGATTATCAAGAGTAAAGCACGCACTCAACAAGTCTTTTTTACTAAGGAATATAGAATAGGGAAGTGTAGATATTCATAACGTACAAATTAAGTTCTGACGACGACAAATAATACTGTTGAAATTTTCCACTCGCCAATGTGTGAGAAGTTAGTTGAGCAACCCAGTTTTGTGACTGGTCTAGTTGGACCGATAAAGCGTAATATAAAATATTGTTGTATGTTGTATTTAGAAGATAAATCTTCATTGTGCATTTTATTTTTGGAGTGCAAAACTATTTAGCCACGCAAATACCTAGCAAACAGGTCGATAGGAAAAAATGTCGACAGTACTTATTGATCGATAGGAAATAAGGTCGACACTGCATTTTGGTCGATAGGAAATAAGGTCGACAGTATTTTTTGGTCGATAGGAAATAAGGTCGAAAGTGGTTTTGGTCGACAAAGAAAGAATGTCGATAGTATTTTTGATCGACATTGAAAAAGTCGACACCTATTTTGAAAAGCAAAGTAGAACTTATTGCACGAGTTGCATCATGTATAGTTTGCACTCATAAAAGATATAAGATATTTAAATTATCAGTTAACTCAGAGCAAAGCTAGAATCCAAGTCGGGCAATATTTTATACTTTCCTCACTACAATGTGTCGACGTTTTTACGTTGTCGACCTTTTTTCCTATTGACCAAAATGCACTGTCGACATTATTTCCTATCGACGAAAATGCACTGTTGACCTTATTTCCTATCGACCAAAAAATACTGTCGACCTTGCTTCGTATCGACCAAAATGCAGTGTCGACCTTATTTCCTAGGGACGTTTCTTACGGGGATCTTAGTGTATAGGTACGTTTTAGTGAGTACCTTTTTTCCTGATACGGAACTTAACAACTACTAAATTTCCACGCTGTTAAAATTATTTGCAGAAAATGTTTTTGGCACGAATTCACCATGAACTGCAAACAACATGAACCATTATTTTTGGGAAATTTTATAAAAAATCATATTGAAATTTGGAGATCGATGATGCTAGACGTCATACTCAATAATTATTTTTAACTTGAGTTATTATTTGCAGTACCCTTTTATTTTGGATGTTCTAAGTTTGCATTAACGAATTCTTTCAAATTGTCCAGTAACCTGCAAAAGTTATAGTATCTTGTCCGATAAAACCTACAAATTTTTGAGAGACCTATTAGTATAAATTTTCCAAGCAACAAAATTAATTAAATTTAAGCATGAGCTTGCTTAGATATTTGACGTGTTTGGCTCTTTTTTGAACGGGATCATCCTATCATGTTGAATCCTTAGTTTTATATGACACCTATCCGTGCTACCAATTAAACACTTTGTGTTACTAGTATACTTATGATCTGATAAATTTATATTATGAGTAGTCGTTAGCTAGCGACAAAAATGAAATGACTAATTATATTTAAAAACAGAACATTTGTGTCTTTTCTTATTTCAATCAGTAGATAGTAAATAAAAGACTTACCAGCTGGTCTACATCATTGCTACTCAACAAAGGCGTTAATTCGGCAATCAGCTCGGTATTGCATCTTGTTAATTTCAGGAGACTGCTTAGATTTTTCGTGATATGTTCTTTCTCCCAGTCATCCATCGCGAAAATTGTTTCATGCACCGCTTTGATGAGTCACTGCAGTAAAAATTAAATTTGTTTATTGCTTATTAAAGTTCAAACATAATGATTAAAGGGCAATTTTAGAGTAAACGAGATCCCAACTTATTCATTGTATAACGAAAACTACTTCATTTACCGCGTCGAAAGACCAAATATTAAATCGGGGTTAATGTCTTTGCGAATGGATAGGTGCCAACAATCAGGAAGAGAATCACGCACCATACACAACTTAAAAATTATAAAAAACTTCGAAAATGTTATACATGGAAATAAGTGGCTACTGGATTGCATTTAATTTTAAATTTCTTTCTAATTTTCTTTTATTTGTGAAATTGGTCACAGCTTACGGAATTATAAAATTGGAATATTACTCGCCGATTAGATTAACTAATTACAATAAAACTTTTTCTTAAATTTTGTGACTCGTCGATTAAACTGCAACACCAACGATGTCAGTAAGTTACTAAAAATGGCTACACTATATGTGCACGTATCCGTCTGAAATTCTAATTTATTTATTGTATTCCTCATCATCTCAATCTCATAGGATGTACATTTGAGTTAGAAGAAATCGAGTCGATCAAAATCGAAATGTTAAGTTTCAGTTACGTTAGTTACATTTAAGTTACGTGACTTAACTGTAACTGATAATTCCTCTTTTCTGCAACTGTAACTTGTAACTTCATGAATTCTAGAAACGTACTGCAACTGAAACTTGTAACTTCATGCATACCAGAAAATAAGCTGTAACTGTAACTATAACTAATGAGTCTAGTTACGCAAACGTAGGCGTCATTGTAAGCAAATTTTTCAGTCATGAATCTCTATGCACTGGGCTAACCTTTATCTTTATACAATTCGAAACTCCTTGCAAAATCTACTTAAAATAATTAGTGGCCCAAGCATACACATAATCTGCGGTTGAACTGATCATCAGTGGTACTTGACTCGGTGCTTAAGTCAAATTTTTGCGTTTGTGGGGCTGGCACGTAGGTTGACAAGCAAACATAAAACAAAATTTGTGGAGATTGTTCATCACTATGACGCATTGTAGTCCATATCATAAAGGTCCATACCAAACTTGGATGAAGTAGAGAGGCTGACTATGAAATGGTTAACGACGAAGAAACTTAAACTGCGCAAACTGTACATGTTCATTTGAGAAAAACAAGGGGAATGACTTTAGCACTTATTTATTTTTTATGCAATATTGAGATGTGATCTGATGCAAACAAACATCCAACCTTGAATGATGTGGACAGCATTGCTAAGCGTGACAAATGAAGTTCACAAATTTTGTTTCATGTTTACGTAATCTACTCGTTAACAGCAGAAAGGTAAACACTTGACTTAAGACCCGAGTGAAGAACCGCCGATGATTAGTTCAACCACTGAAAATGAATATCCTGCCTGACTATTGAGGGGTATGACGGTGGAATCTACTTAGTTTCTGGAATGATGTTATTAGTTTGCACACAAGCTCAGGGTATTTATTTGTAATGATTTTAAAATTAATCATTGCCTAAATTTATTGATTGATTAAATTTTCAACCCGTGAATATTTCAGCAACAGACACTCTCCAAACATATAGACTTTATATAAGAAACGATATTATGTTGGAATCATTATTTTTTGGTGATTGATTATGCAATTTCCTGCTCACGAGGAGTTAACTAATTTTAAATTATCTAAAAAGGTATATTTTCATAGTCTATGGAATGACATACTGAATGCGAATAATTATTGCTTGTTTGAATCGTATTCCTTCAATTTAAAATGACCACCGAGCACTTCATGAAAATAATGTTAATAGTCCTTTTTGCACATCTATATAACGAAACTACTATATACATTTATACTTCATGCATTATTGAAGTTACATACTTTATTTCAGTACTATACGAACTCCACATCATGTAACTGCAGTCAAAATGTACAAAAAATTTGAATACTGAATTCAAAAAATTTAAACATATTTTTTTCGTTGTACAATAATTCAAAGTTAAAATCTACTTTCACCACTTACAATTTGTTTCATGAAGCAAACTATTCACCTTAAAATTTACGTTTTCTTTTAAACAGAGCGTTTTATTCACGTAAATTTTGTGTAGCAGATTGTTGTCGATATTGATAAATTAAAAATCAGTTTGAAGGTTTTGGTCTTGGTCATATAAAATTTAGGTTTCAAATGGCTTTATGGAATCAGAGCTGAGACAACTACCCTTATTAATGCCCTAGCGTGGCAACTAATTATTATTATTAGTAATTATAGACTGAACTACAATTTTTATATATACAAGCGGCGTCTTTCGCATGTTTGTCAGTTGTTAAGTAGTGAGTCTTGGCTTGCCTGCTATACACACGCATGCTCAACGCCACTACAGATATTACAAACCTGATATCAATTGCTAAGTAACGTATTAGCACTCGGAAGGGTTTACGATATGTGAGATGAGGAATACGTAATCGTATTATCATGTAAACTTTGTATAATATATACGATGTAAACGAAAAAAGGCGTTTGTAAGATTTGTTTGTGGCATATTTGGCATGTTTTTGACATTCGGTAATTGACATTTTGAAAACACAATGTATCTGGCTTGGTTTGGTAAGAGAAAAAATAAATCATACTAATAAAAAACCGAGAAAGCTACCAAGCCAAAGATGGATAAATATGACGTTTAGGCTATGAGAAGTGTTGTATGGCCTGAAACCCACACACGATTGAAATGAAACTATAATTTGAGAATCAATGTTACATGCTTATTACGTTATTATCAACTAATGTAAATTCATAAATCGTAATTGCGTATTTCATATGACATACGCCAGCCCTCGGAATGCATATAGGGAAAAATGTCCTCAATAAGCGGACGTTTACCCTAAGATCCCCGTAAAAATAAGGTGGCCAGTAGTTTTGGTGGAAAAGAAAAAATGTCGGCAGTTCTTTTGGAACGATAGGACGTAGTGTCGACTAGAGGTGTGCAACGGGCGCCTGGTCAACAGGCGCCTGGTCAACAGGCGCCTGCAGGCGCCTGCAGCCCGCCTGCAGGCGCAGGCGGGCGGGACATAAAAAAAATTAGAACGTCACGGGCTCAGGCGGGCCA
>JAANSM010001835.1:0-16896 GCA_036850725.1 Orchesella villosa
TAAAAGTTCAATCGAATTTTTACAACCTTTCCACAATATCCAAAGAATTTCTAAACCGTTTCCAGTTCGTTTTACTGATTGTAAATGCACATGAGGAAATGCGCTTCCAATTAAAATTTCACTCGAATAATGATTTAATTTTAGCAAGTATAACTTACACTTATGTGTCCAAAATATTATCGCTAATTCACATAATATATACGTATATATATATATATATATTTATATTTGAGTACCATTATTTATTTATTTAGTTAGATTCATTTTTGATGGTAACCCTTTCAAAGTTGGATTAACTTTGATTGTTTTGTTTATTTGGAAAGCGTGAGTCGCAATTCAGGTAATTTGTATATTTTCAAAATTTTCATTTTACTGAAACCAAACAGTCTTTGGTTTGGTAGCCAAATTTGCAATACTCTGTTTCCATCAATTAAACCCCTTAAACTGTAAATTGTTATATGGTGTGCAAAAAATAAATCAACCATATCATTTTGAATATAACTGGACCTTCACGTTCTGGATTACAGTAACGTAATTATAGGGAATTGTAACAAACTTTATTTGTATGTTACGTTTTAAAAATTTGTTGCGACCATCATCATCAATCATAACTTTTTAAAAAAATTGGGATTGGGTAATATTTAAAATTCGTATATTTTTTAAATTTAGTAATAATGATCGTACCTTCACGTTTGGTAAAACTTTCGTAGAAATCTCACTCATAGTGTTTGCTTTATGAACAATTCCATTAGCTGGATGGTTGCTGTAAGCTTCATGTCAATCGTATATATTAATTTAATTATGATCTCAAGTACAGATTACTGATTCAACATTTCGCATTGGTTTGGGCTTGGGAACTCATTTTGTTAACATCTTTAAAGCTTTTCACAAACTCAATAAATGTTTCGGGACGGGGATGAAAACAATTTTTTCACATGTAATTAGATTCTTCATGGTAGAATCATATAATTATTTACCTGGAAACCCTTTTTGTTTTACCATTTCAATTAATGAAATTGATTATCAATAAACCGCTTTTTTGTTTATGTATGCAGAAATATGGTTTTACGCAAAGGATTGATAATATGAATATAAGTACAATAATAATACTTGTGGTAGCTCAATGAGTAGTTGCTATAGGCTATAGCAACCGATATACCCATTGGTTAACTTATTATTTTAGCTAATTCGTTAAGTCATAAATAATGTTAATTACATAAGTATGCATACCCTTACACAGAATATATTTACTTATTTAAAAAATCAGTCATACACAATGTTCAGGCATGCATCCCTTCCAACCTATCTTAGATTATGGTTTATCAGGTAACTTGTACTAAGGAAATATGTACTCTAGTTTGATATCAATATCCATACTAAATATATATACTATTACCTACTTATGTGAATGGTAAGAAATAGATTTGTTTTAAAACCGTGGTGGCAATATATTTGCAATCGGAGCTGAATCTCAGAAATGACCTAACAATGCGAAGAAACCAAAAAGTATGTTCGAAGACTACTTTTGAATTCCTCACCATTAGCGTGACCATTCCTAAGAAATGACTCGGAGGGCAAAACGCTAATCCTACGATTATGTCCCCTGCACCAGCCTGCTACTAACTGTATGCCTAGTTGTAGCTTTTTAATTAATATTACCAGCTGCTTCTAGGTAAGCCCTAAGTAGCAAAAAATTCATTTTGCTAACGAATTAGTTGACTACATCAAGGTAAATATAAGTTAAGTATTATATTGATAATAATTCAACTATTATATATGGTTATACTACATATTTATAGATTGTTGGTTAATAAAGATTAGATTAAAAGAATGTTTACATAATGTAAATTTCTTAAAATTTTCTCTACTTGTCCTTGTTTAATTGTTTCCATGGTATAATTTTTAAGGTACAATTAAGTCTCAAGTCTCCCCATTTACCTTTTCACTGCATCACCACTGGCGATTTTGTTTTTCGGCAGTTTGTAATTGTAAAAGTACTCGTTAGTTTTATACATTTAGGTACATTACACGTATTAGTCACACAATAGGAACCAAGTAGATTTTCTCCTCAAGACTTTGCTGTGGTTTTTATTGATCTAGTCAACATGTCAAATGTTTTTGATCTATCGACCACAGTATGAAATATGGAACATTATTGATGTTGTCTGTGGGAAATATTTACAAGAGTCAGGATAGGATTTTGTGTATGTGTGTGTGTGAATAAAAAAAATAATTAACAATATTTTGAATTAATAACATACAATAAAGTTGTACTAATTCAGCCACAACCAGAGAGCAACTCTGGGTTTTTATTGAAGACCTCCTTGCTTTGGAAAAACTTAAATTCGGGAAGGACCTCTCACATTGACCTGACCTTAGCCTATAGTCATTATCGAGGCATGAGCCTTGTGAATTTAAGAGCTCAGCGATTCACCAGAGGCCGCGTAATGCCAAGTTAGTTCTGTTAAGTTTACACTATATAATATTTCATTTTCGACTCGTAATAACGATATTGACACAAGCAGAATCATAAACGTAGAAAGAAAGATGATATTTTTAACTAAATAAGTTTAAAAACAAAATTTGTAGACATTTTGTAAAACTTTGGAATATGTATGAGTGTAAATAGTAATTTATGAAATCAATTGTCAATATAAACGAGGTTGATATAGTGCCATGGAAAATTAATGTAAACATTTACATGCAAACGTATAACGTTATAAATACTGAAATGATAAGTATGATCATTCAATTATCATGCATTCCTTAAAAGTGAAATAATGGACACTAATGAATTTGTTGATAAAATCATGAAATAAAAAAGTTAAAAAATATTAAAAAAATGTATAAACAAAACAACTTAGTGAATCAAAATATTTTTAATATTTACCTCGTAAAATAATTATAATATAATATGATAATAATAATAATTACATCAATTGCCATCGTCTCATACATTTGTAAAACATGTAATATATATTGTAATATATATATAGATTTTTTTAGATAATCGTATATTGTGTAAAGATATCGCGTGAGTGTACTTTGTCTCCACCATCATGCAGTTCCAAGCAGCAGTCCTTATGTAACGCATATAATATAAAAAAACAAATTGTTATACCGTGAGACTGCATCCATTCTTTCTATCATTTTCTATACAATTAACCAATTCAAAACTTTTTCGTTTTCTCCGTTTACAAGTGTGTGTATGTGTATCTTACAAGTTTCTAAAAAGTATATATTGTTCGTTACAATGACTTATACGTTGTTTCATTTTATCAGAACATAAGGTTGCTCATCATAAATTTGAATTTTGAATAATTAATTAATCATTTCACATTTTTTGTTTCAAAACAACCTGAAGTAACATTTAAAATAGAAAGAAAGACAGCATAGAGGAAGTATATTGTGCTAGTAATTGTGTTTACATCACTTTACATGTAAGTAACAGGTTGAATTAAGTTCGTTGAGAAAAAAAATTGTCGACAATCTTCCAGTTTTAACTGTAACACACACGTAAAATACTGGACTATTTCGTTCCTTAGTTGTGAAGAGTTGTCATAATGAAAAGCTTAAAGTATTCTCAAGAAGAAATGTTGCATACTAACAATAAAACTGTAACATATAGAGTTGATAGCTCAAAATGAGTAGAAATCACGTGCTTAACAATAAGTGCGAATTTGACGTTCTCGTCTAACACTACATGAGGATTACATACATAAAATCATTGCAAATTAAAGCTTGAAATTCACTTCCTTCCTAAACGTTCATATATGCTAATGATACACAATTCTCATTTCCCCTTGTTGCTGATAATATTTTGAAACAATTTCCATTTCAAATATAAAGGTGAACAAATTCCATATATGTACCATTTTAATCTCAATCTCCATGCTTCGTCTATATTCAGCAACAAGGTGACAAGGAATCAGCATCATTGTCATATATAACGTTGCTTAAAACGGGAGAAAACTGGTGTGGATTGATTATGAGACCTTATCAAGTTCACATTTTAAAAGTCTTTTGCCAGCATGCTGGCATCGTTCACAAAAACACTTTTATTCTGCCAACCAAAAATTCCAATTCCAATATTTCTTTGCTGATATTACGTGCACGGGCAGTTGGCGAAAGTGTTATGAATCTCAACTGTTGAGAGTAGTGATTCAGCAAATTGTAAAATCACCCAAATCAAATGATCTGATATCTGATCATCACATCAAAATCAAGTACTAACACATTAGGTACATGAAATCATTCGTCCAGTTCCAGCTTTCATTGTTTTTTTCTCTATCTCTTTTCCATTTCTCATCATCATACTAATATCATACATCTATCATCCTATTTCAAAAAAAGAATATATAAAGCGACATGTGCTGTTTTGTAGTAAAAGTACTCAGGATGATATAAACTGTTTTATATTATACGGACACATTTACACATCTTTATTACCAGCTAAAAAAATTTCAATCTACATGGCTACAAATTTAAATCTTTACAGCAAATGTAAAAGTAAACTTATGTGCTAATTAAAATAAAAAGGTGTGTATATGTGATCTATTATTCATTTATATAGTTTATACTTACAACTATAGTTTTTACACTAGATCTTAAACACTTGTATTTCTGTACTCATTTACTCGTTACATTATTAGATTTATTTATATATATATAATATATATGTAGATTTATGTATAGATATATGTTTCATTGTCACAAGTTTCCTTTAAATTAAGGTATTAGTCTCCATTACACAAGATCAATCATGTTCGAAAAAAAAAACATTATTCAAATAAAAAAAGATGACAGAAAAAATTACAAGTCTGGAGAGTGTTGAACGTATATAATATATACGTAATATAGATAATATAGATATATGTACTATACTCGTATTTAAACTGATTACATACAATTACTTATATATAAGTGTACGACTAACATAAGTATATTATACTTAAAACATGTATAGATTAGCGAATTCTTTGATAAAATCCAGAATGCATTTTTTATACACATCTTATGAGAAATTTATCGCAACGCAATGCCATTCTCCCACACCATTCTACTCGAATCCACTACGTGTTTTTTGTTTCGTAATTAATTCTTCCCAATCTTTCCTCACAATGTTGGCAGGTAAATAAAGAATAAAGAGTATCAATATAGGTATCAAATATCGGGGCTAGCTTTCATCATATTCATCATAACCATATAATATATATATATATATTTGTTTTATGTACAAACCTTTCAAAAACATGAAGCTATGTAAATATGTGTGTGATCTATCTAAGACGATACGATAATTATTATTATTATTATATGCATATATATATATATTAGCTTTCCCTATCTAAACGTTTTAACTAAAGGGTTAATGTAATCAATGTAAATTCTAGAAAGTACAGTAAAGGAAACACGCTTTGTGCTTTTTTTTAAAGTGCTAGCTCCAGTGTCCTACATGGAATCACTTGTGCCATGCAGCCTCATTCAGAGACTCTCATTGTCCACCATCTTGTGGTTGTGTGTAAAGCTTAAATTGAATGATAAAAACTAAACTAGAATCATATACAATAGACACGAAGATGTGATTTTCAAATATGCGATATACTGTACACACTAACATACTGAGCGATTTATCAAACTATCAAAGTTAGCAAAAAAAAATCCTAAATACTAGGATCATATCTAGCCTATCCGAAAAAATCCTACTGATCCTCCAAACATCATGTTGATGCTTGGAGGCTTTTTCGATTCAAACGTGATGATGAGGGGCGAGCCTCCTTCCATGGACTTTTTCTCTCCTTAAAATATTATCTCGTAATATTTACTGTCCTACTACAAGTAAACTCTAAATAGATTATGTTTCCTACTGTTTACTTTTTAAAGTTTAAAGAAAAAAATATAACTTTCTTTTCTTGTTATGTGGCAGGGGGAAAATTGACATTCAAGAGTGTTTGTGGTTAAACTTGTTCCCATCAAGTTGTGTTTCAAAAAAGAGAGACCTTAAGTGATTATCAATAATCAATATATATGTATGCATATTCTACATCCTCCTTACTTTTAAATAATAGTAGCTGTGAAGTTGTATTTGAAAATGAAAATCAACAAAACCGTTGTATTTACTATCTAAACTTAGTAGCCTATCACGGTTATAGTATTTTGTATGTATCAAGCATGCAGACTTTTTACGTGTCACATTAAAACTATCATTCATTGCCTTAAATCAATGTCTATCAGCTTAACAGACACAATACAATATTTTTTCCTGTAATAACTTTTTCGGGCAGGTATACATTTCTCTTGAAGAGTTAAGGGCAGTAAGTGTTTTCTTCCTTGCGTATGCTTTTTCCTTCTTTCATGTAACACAATTTCTCTCACACAACACATTTCCACAAAACAGATCTCCGCTCTTTCTACTGTCAACCTTACTAGAGTTTTACCATAGCACTTAGTATCAGTACTCGGGCTACGTTCTATATGATATAATATGTATATATCTGCAATATTTTTAAAATTGTACATTGATCATCAATATTGGAAATGGTTATAGATTTTCCTGTCATGCCATGCCATGAATCCTTTCTTACTTTGGATATTCCACGTAATGTGTGTGTGCTCAGCATCAAGAAGGAATGTTGCCGCTGCCTCACATACACACTAAATGTTTTGTTTGAAATCCACTCAGTTCTGCTTACTCAAACCCCCGCTCTTCTACACTAAACCCTTCGATTCTTTTTGTTTTTCGTTGTCAATTCAACTCACTACTCAAATCAACCATGGAAATATCATCTTCTGAAGTACTGGGCCATTTGAAAACTAATATGTTGAGCTTTGATTTAAAAAGAAAGGTGGAACAAAGACTGAAGGAGATGCGTTCAAAATTTAAAGAATTTCATCAAGGTTGTCGCATGCAAAGATTAGCAAGAAAAAGAAGAAGCTTGGTCATAAAAAAACGTTTAAATTCTAATAAACTTTTCCTGCTCTCTAGCTAATAAGAATGGGATTTTAATGCTTGCAGAGATGTAAGACATACATTATTATATATATGCCAATAATACCACCTTGGATTCATCGAGCCACGCCACCACCACAAGTTTATATAAAATTCAGCCTTTGACGAAATTCAGTTGATTCAAGGAGAAAATTTTTAGCTTAGCAAGTTTTGTTTTCTTTCTCACTCTCTCGCTCTCTTTAAAAACCACTTTTGGACGACATTTGAATTCGATTCAAAAAGTAAATAGACGCTTCAGAAAGACCCGAAACACAATCCATTTTTCTAACTGGTCATCATCACACTCCATGGACAGGAATTTTGTTTTTGTGTAGATGTGGATAAAGCCACAAATAATATAATATATATATATAGATTATCCTTACCGGAGTGTAGTTAAAAGAATAGCTTTGTAAACTTTTAGCAAAAAATCCTACTCACTCGATCTACTTACTTCTTTATGCCTTATTATATATTTTATCTCCTAATTTATACACTGTACATCGACACTTAAGCTAGACACATGTGTTGATAGATACTCTGTTAAAATGAAGTCTAAAGCTATATGTAGACGTATGTATCTATGCACGAAGTGTAGTAGTATGTTTGTATGTACACAAAAAACTATATATATATATTTATATATATATTTATATATTCAATAGCATTTTCTCTTATGCACTATTCCTTACTTTTTAAGGCTTAGTTGCTACGTACATCTAAATAGTTAGCATCATCATAAGTCTATCAGTTAAGTCTAAAAAAGTGATTGATTGATTGTATGATTAGCTGTTTGAATGATTGACTAAAAGTTGTACGTAGAAATTCTCCCGAAAAAGAAATCTGTTGGATTCATGTAGGAAGGTATTTCTTTTTTTTCTAGATTGTATGATTAGCTGTTTGAATGATTGACTAAAAGTTGTACGTAGAAATTCTCCCGAAAAAGAAATCTGTTGGATTCATGTAGGAAGGTATTTCTTTTTTTTTCTCTTCTCTTGTTGGTTGAGTGTGTGTAGCGAACTTTATGATTTGCGAAAAATATACAGCTTCTCTTCATATCTTGACACGTGTAGAATTTTCATTATGTATGGAGAATTGTTTCGTACTCGTTATCCTGAAGTCTCCAACTAAAAAATCATTTTTTTTACTCTTTGCAATCTTCCCACCACCTATTGTTTCACTTCTTCTTTACTTGTCGTAGTAAATTAGTTTTTTTTCTATATAGGAAATCTCTATCCGTAAGTTTCTTAGGTAGCTTAGTCATCATATCATCTTCATTTTGTGTTTGTTGCGCTTCATTCAAGAGATATTTATTTGGGCTTCAGCTCTATACTCCACTGCAGTCAATTTCAATGATGTCCTTTGGAACGTCAACAAATTGGTACACGAGCCGCTGTCCGTCCACCTTAGCCAGGATTCCGCGCTGGTAATAATACCTAGTTCATTGGAATATTAAACAAAAAAAGTGAATAAGAAGATTGTTCCAGAATTTTTCATTTGGTTTCAATAAATTATGCTTTTAAAAACAACTGTAAGTTCCATCCCTTTCTAGATTTTCAAGGAAATATATAAAAATGCATAAAATTCGTAAACATATTGCACTTCTTCCTTTTCAAATTCGTCAAGTACCACAACGTCATTGTAGCACATAGGCAGACGTGAGGGAGTCGAGTTGTTCCCATTTTACATGAACAACAATTTCATGGTCAATTATGCAAACCCAAACAAGTCGTATTGAAACTGCAGTCGACTCAATTCTTGTGGAAATTGAACTTTGAGGAAATTCGAACATAAATTAGAAGGTCAAATGAGTTTTGTTTTTTGGTACGTTTGGATTGTTTGGAGGATGCATTATTTGAAGGCGATGATGATAAAAGACATCACTCACAGTAGTGACTCATTTTTAGTCTATGCTTTAGCACATCATATAACATGAATACTATTTAGTTTGTTTGACTATATAGAATCCTTATGTGCATTACTTAAAATTTTCATTACTTAAAAACAACCCTAAAGCTATATCCTATCTCTGAAATAACCAAATATAGTGGTGTTAAATAGCACATATTATTGACGTTTAACCAAACTATAAGTTTAGTTTTATGTGCATCATCACGAAAACTGAATCAACCCCGTTTTAAAAAAATGTTCCTTCAAGGATCAGAAAAACAAAGGCGCGAGCTCAATTTACAGGAAAAATATCCGTAACAAAAGGAATTAATATTACAAATGTGAAAGGATGTTTATGGCATCAATACGCCATCCTTCATTCAAGGTTGAGTTCAGTCACTTTTGAGGTGATGTGATAATCATCTCCGAATAACAAGTCAGGTAAAATTATGAGTTTATAAAACAACCTCAACTTTTTCCAGTAGCATCAGATTTATAAGTGCTGCTTTTCTTTGTTGTGATATTTTATAGAATTAAAAAAAAGTATACTGCGACTAATTGTGAGAGACGTAATACATCTACATATAAAAAAACAAGGAAAACTATCACAATAATAATAACATGGTGCACCATATCTATTCACAACAGCATACAGTCATGGAAAATGAAATGATGGATGGGATGAGTATTCAAAGTGTGTACTGCTCCAGGTAAAGCTGTTCATCGCTTCTTAATCATAATGGGTACGCAGAAAAATCATGATTATCAAAGTAGCATTTTTTTGTACCAGAGTGGGCACATGCATATTCAAAGGATATGAAAAGAATTGAGCGTAATGTGGAATAGCAAGCCCATTTTGTGAAATCATGTCCATTTTCCTGTATCTGAACAAGGAAACAACTTTTAAAACTACCTTTTCCTAATGAGTTCAGCATATAAAGCGAGTGATATTCCGAGACTCATTTGATGACCGTTTGGTATGGTATGGTTTGGCTAGTAGCAAAGTTTCATTTTTGTTGCTATTGCTTCCATGAAAACTGGTCATATGTGAATGTACACGCATGTGGTTGAATTGTATATACATAAAAAAATAATGTGTGAATGTTCGGAACTAGTAATTATATTTATGAGATGGAAATTGTACAGTTGTTGATGCGTTAAGGAAATTGCAAGAAAAAAATGAGATGACTAAATAACATAATTTGTTCACCTGAGTGCTCGACCCATAGTTTCGTAATTCATATCTGGCTTATTCTTGTGGAGTCCCCATAATCTGGACACAGCCTTGGAGTCAAACAAGCTTGAATATTCCCTTCTCACGATTTGTCCACTTAATGTAGCGGGGACAATACTCCTTATCTTGGAGAAGTTTTAGCAAAAACTCCCACAGGTACGTCGTAGATCCTACAGTACAAAAGTAGAGATGGTTAGAGGAAGTGGAAAAAGAGATATTTTATTAGCTGAGCACATGCACCATTTTGGGTTTCAATACTGATCAACGACAGTTTCTTATTGATTCAGTAGTTAAGTTATAAAAAAAAGTTGTCTAAGAATAGAATAGACAGAGGACTTACCTTCTCTGCTTTTTCGTTTCATGGGACCGTTGTCAACACCCTTTGGCTATTCTTGGCTTCTTCTTGATCCTGGGTGGGAAGCCGAGCTCTGCGAGGTAAAATTCCTCCATGGAGGATGAGCTGCTTGGGCTCGTCGTTGCTGGCGTTTGATGGATCACGGAAGTTGGAACTGGTCCACCAAGTCCGGACATATGATGATGATGAGGTGCGTGACCATTGAGCATCGGTGAGTTGGGACCAGGTCCTCCAACTCCACCTCCTGACATCGGTCCACCAGGTCCATGCCCAAGAAGTGAATGATGTGGGAATGTTGGTGTGGTTGGACTGTTCAAGTCACAATACTGTCCTGGAAGGCCTGTGAATGGGTATCCATCTGCAGAAACGAAAAATACTAATTTAGAAAACGTCATTTAATTTTCAACATAACGCGGAAATTCAAGAGCACACAAAAACGATTCCAACCTAAGGCTATCATTATGATTGCATTTTATATAACACCAACGGTGTTAGGTTCTTCTGGTTTGCCAGGTGAAACCCAATCGCTTAGCAATTAATATTTAAATGAACGGACATCTGCATCTTAAAAAATAGCAAGATTCAGCTGCATCTTTGACATGGTATCAAATGAATAAACAGTTCCGTAGCAGAAAAAAGGTTGCCTTTAATATGACTCCTTTGAGTTCAATCCTTTTTTGCTTTCAGCTTGTAGGTTCAGCTACTGCTGAAAAGTGCATTGTACGAGCTTGCATCTGCCAAAGCAAAAAAATGATTGTCCATCTAACTACTCATGTATAATTCAAAAATGCGTTTGACATTCAGAAACTGTAAAATCCAAAGCATTTTTTATACAATCAAAAAAACGTATGGAAAGTCTATTAAGATGGTGCAGCGAGCGAAAAAAATGAGCTATGCAAATCTCTCATCTATTCAAAATACGAAGAAAGAAAACGTATCAAATAAAGAACCGAATTTTATTAAACGGAGCGGAAAATCCATATGCTTATACTTACACACTTTAAGTATATATGTGCTTTGCTCAGAGGGCAAAAAAATGTATCCATAAGTAACAAAGTCAAGAAGAAAATTACAAAGTTCAATTGAGCATAGTCAAATTCGTGGCAAGCATATTTAAATGAGATCGACCTTTTCTGCATTATGTAGCAGCATGCATAAAAAATGAAACACACCCAACCTAAACAAGACTCCATGCGGCTAATATTACCTTTCACGTTTTTTTGTCACAGAGTTTCTACCAAAGCACAATGAAAAAAATATATAGAGCATTAGCATTTAGTTACAAAAAAATGTGCTCCGTGCTCACTCTTATTCTCTTGACTGCAGTAAAAAAAATTGAACCCTCAGAAGAGTTCCAACTAGCTTTTCCTCTCATCCACAATCATCCTAATGTAAATTAATTGTGGATGAACTAAATTATAAACAAATGATTAGCATAGAGTTGGTAAAAAAAAGGGTTACAATGTTGCAAAAGAAAGAAAATATCGCATGGAGTAACCTCTCCTACCCTTATGGGAACCCTACTCACCTTTGACGAAAAGTAACAAAAAAAATTGAAAGAAGAACCATGTGGCTCAACAATTCTTAAAGTAGGACCCTACAGGCAAAAAAAATGGGAACACCGGATGGGTCAGAAAAAAACGTAACGTGAATGGATAGAGTCCTTTCCGTAAAGGAGAAGAAGCACCTGTTGAATACAACACGCTTAGAATGAGTAGTAGTATGACTTGCCTTAGCGAAAGCAAAAAGTTAGGTATGAATGAGAAGGAAACATTTGCTAGGGTTCTTCTGATAAAAAAATGCGTTTTGTATGCGAGACGAGAGAGGATCAATCCAGTTAAGTGTATGTCATGTTGCATGCCTGAACCTGTGAGGTGAGCCCTAGCCCTTTCCCTTTCCGCTCGACTGTTGCACACTCTAAAGTCAGAAAAAAACGTAACGTGAATGGATAGAGTCCTTTCCGTAAAGGAGAAGAAGCACCTGTTGAATACAACACGCTTAGAATGAGTAGTAGCATGACTTGCCTTAGCGAAAGCAAAAAGTTAGGTATGAATGAGAAGGAAACATTTGCTAGGGTTCTTCTGATAAAAAAAATTCGTTTTTTATGCGAGGCGAGAGAGGATCAATCCAGTTAAGTGTATGTCATGTTGCATGCCTGAACCTGTGAGGTGAGCCTTAGCCCTTTCCCTTTCCGCTCGACTGTTGCACACTCTAAGCCAAATGTATACGAATAAACAAAGAGCAAACGAAGAAAAGAAAAAAAGCCATTTCCATGAATTTACATACAAAACAAAAAATTATGCATGTAAAAAACGAAGGGCAGGGAATGCTAAGCTTATGCTGACTCCTTTTTTCATATCCTGTCGTTCAAACTTGATCGTAATGTATAAATGAATCAATATGATATAGATTTGATAATTTGTTGCGGATGCTTTAACTTTCTATCGTGGAATGAAAAAAAAACGTGGGGATCCTATTTTGATTCAAGCACCGCTGTAAAAAATGGAACCACTCATTTCCATTTGATTTCTCATTTCACACTTTGGTCAATTGTAAAGAAATACAGGGAAACTGATGCAAGTTGCAACCCATTTCACAAGGAATACCGGTCACACTANGCAAGTTGCAACCCATTTCACAAGGAATACCGGTCACACTATTTTTGAGCCCTCTCTTTACAAATCAACGTCATAAAAAACCAAAGATGGACTTGAGAATATATAATTAATTTCAAACAGACTAAAAGCTAGAGAACATAATAAAATAAACAATTTTTGTCTAGCTGGAATTTTGAGCGGTTTATTTCCTTCCTTGAGTCAAAATTTCCTTGTTATGAGAGTAAGCAACATTGCATTTTAGGAACTGACTTTGAAATGTCTACGGTATGGTTAATTTCCAGCCACAAAAGTGATGTTGACCAAGCTGAAGCAATGTCAAGGTTAAATTCATAACTATAATTAAGCGCAGAGCCTCTTAATGTCTTATGCTCTGAATCTGAACGCGTGAATAATGGGGGGAATTTTTATAACACACATACAAAACAAGTACTGGCATATTTGTAATCCACCCCCAGTGAGATTTACAGATGGAGAGAAAAAGAACCGTGAAAAAGAAGAAGACAATGACAAATGATCTTGATCCAGCAATATTAGCTAAGCCCACAATGCAGAATTAAAGTTGTACCATTTCCCTCTTTTTTTTTGGAGTGTCCAGTCCGTCCATACTTTAGCAGAAAAAATGCAAAGAAATCTCTAATATGAGATGAAAGAAACATGTGCCACAGCCACCCATGAAAAGCTTGATGATACGAAACAGCCCATAGCTCATGATCATCATCATCAACTTGAATCTGCACTTCACGTTAATCTCCTCAACCTTCACAGGAATCCCCCAAAAATTTATCAAGTATGGCCATGACCATAGTGGACAAGTCAACAAAAAACGTGAAGAGAACAAGAAGAAAATCCATTTGCAAAAAGAAAGAGAGAAAAAAACTTGCTCATTTACTTTATGATTTATCCTTACTTAGGACGACTGTTACAAGCATATAAAAGCAACTATAACCAATTCTATTCATCCCGGATATTCACTACTGAGCGAATTGAAACATTTTTATTTGAGGAAGATTGCTATTCCGCGTCAGGGGAGGAACTTTGTTCAATTGGACATGACCAAAAAGTGGCAGGCAGAGATTGGAATATACGGAGCTGGATACCCGGCGAGGCAAAAAAAATAAATGGAGTAGGTGGAGGAAAAGAAGAAGATTCAAGTCATCATACAAATGTATATGTATGTATACATACATGTAGACAAAAAAACAACTCATCCTTTTCTTTCCAAGTTTCTTTTTTCCTCTTATACAACGCTATTTTCCTGCTAACTGATGAAAGTAGCTATGTCGGTCCCATGTACAAATAAGATCACCTGTCTCGCCAATTTTGTCTACCTTAACCGTAATAAACTCAGCATACATATTATGAATATATATTTTGGTGTACAGCAACTGTATAATATCTAAACTTGTTTCCTTTCCAGTGGAGTATCTGATTCAATCTCAAGCGGGGAGAGTGAATCTCAACACAAGGTTTGGTTTTGGCAGCAAATAACAACCAACACCTTCATTTCGATAACAATCCTTGTCCCGCAGTAAAAAAAATATACCTGGGATTAAAAATTAGGAAAATCGCATTCCATTCCGAAGCACACAAACGTGCTAAAAACTTGTTATAGTGCTGTAACCGTTTTATGCATAAATATATATAAACATATATATAGCTTCGTATTTGTCTATTCATAAGTATAGCCATCATGTTATCATGACATGACTATATATTTCTTACTGGTTTCAAAGCAAGTTTTGTTCCACAAGAAAATAAGAATTGTGGGCAAGTAAGCCAACGAGAGCACGCTGTTGTTTCCTCTTGTTATTTAGGTATAGCAGCCACCAACCAAGAAGAAGCTCATCATCATCATGAGAAAAGATTTTCATACAGTGTGTATATTAAGACCGTAGGTGTTCCATGTTATAAACTATATAAGGAAAACGAGCCAACAATGGTCAGCTTGATGATGATCATGATGGCTTTGATAGCTAAGGGCACCTTGAAAAGCAAGAATACTTGTACAATGGTTTTACTTTCATTCCATTGTTAGAGCACAACAACTTGGGGCAAGTGTGAATGGAAAAAGTGAGAGAGAGAGAGAGAGATGCATGGAGATGGAACAACTATTCCAGTGTTCAACTCCTAATCCAATCCGCCACCACACACTCAAAAATCATTGCAAAAAAACAAGAATGCTTCTGCAAAAGTGTAGGTTGTCCATCCAACCATTGTGCATATATAATATTCTGTGTAACGTTGCTCATAGACTTGCCTAGTAAGGTAAGCGTATATAATCTTTTTTCATTTCATTTCATATTTCTCAGCAGCATACCGTCCGACAGAGCGGTAATGTATTCTGAGCTGATACTGGACTGGACATTCTTGTAGCTTTTCTGGTTATAAAAAAATGAAGTTGAACACAAAAAAAAATTAACTATCAACCTGCTGCTGTGATTTTTGCATGGATACACAAACGTTTCATGCACACAATAACTTTCTTAGCCCATCATACTTATCATCCATTTTGAAGTGTAGTTCCACTCTGGATATATTTCAATATGTGTAATTGCAATTTTTACATTAAAGAGTGACTGGATCATCGCCATTTTCATATGCCTTTTGAGATTACATCTTTACATCTTTTTCTATGCAACTCCCGTGCAATTTGTATTGCTGAGAAAAATTGAAAAAGTACTACTATACTTCTCCTGTGGGATTTACGTAACGTGAAATTCTTTTAAAGAAAAATGAGATAATGATAATTTTGAGAGCCACACTTCCGTTGTCTTCCATCACCTACAAAAACGTGTACGTAATCATCAACTGTAGTTTGAGATAAAAAGGTACATCAGTTCCTTTCATCTTTTAAGAATTACGCAATAAAGCTGAAGCATTTTTTGGAGATGAGAGAAAAACGCAGGTCTGAGAATCTCCTTGCATTTTTCTGAACGGGCCGGAATACCAAAGAAATTGGAAGTAATAAGATGGAATCAGCAACTAACAGCAAATCATGGGCAGAACAAAAATGAAAAGTGTTTATTAAACTCGCATCTTCCTTTCCATATTCTTATTTGCATTGCAAAAAAACGGCTCTGCCAAAAGAAAAACTGTTTTTACTATCATCTCAAGCCAGCTCGTCTTTTTCAACAGGGAAATTGCAAAGACTGTAAAATAAATGTTAGCTACTTATATACATTCATTCGTGCATGTATATACGGTTGTACCAAGCCACATTACTTAATATAAACATTGGCAAAATACAAGGGAATTCGTGATCGTTCTGTCCTTGACGTTGGTCACTCACACTAACTTACTTACTTGACTGGTAAGAAAAACGAGGCAGTCTACCATGCTGCTGCATGACACACACAGAGAGGGAGAGCTCCTCTCCCCGTGATTTTTTTTGCAAAGATCCGAAGTTGAATGTAGGCAATTTACTCCTTCCTTTTCCAAATCTTTTTATTATTATTATTATTATTGCTATTATTTATTGCTCTTTTAAAGATGCTCCCTTTTTCTCCAACATTACATAATACATCAAATGATGTCAGCCAACAAAATCCTTTCTTTGTCATAAAAACAATCATTAATATGATCATATTATTACGTGCTTGTCATGCTTTCAGACCCATGTTTTTTTTCATTCTTACCCATAATATTATTCCGCATCGTAATGTAAAATAACCATTCGAATTACGTATGCATTACATTACACACACATACACAAATGCGGAGGGAGTCACCAGAATTCTGTGTAAGATGATAAGTAAAGAAGAATACAGAAAAAATTCCCTTGCGAAAAATTTCATTCCAGACTAGCCAAGCC
>JAANSM010001836.1:0-16893 GCA_036850725.1 Orchesella villosa
AAAAGCAATTATTTTTCGGATCCCTTTTGTTTGGAAAAAAACAACATGTTATGTTTTATTATCTAATAGTAATATCGGATAGCAAAGATAAATTATTGAGAGGTGAGTTCAGGAGCAGATCAACATACAATTTTTCTTTGTATAGCGTCTGTCCGTGCAGTTTTCTAGTCTTCAGGATAGGCTAGAGGGGCAGGTGTTCAATGCACACGTTCATCCCATCATTATTACCATTTTTTATCGAAAAGCAGAAGAAGCTACGCGTGCTTTTGTACCAAAACAAGAAAAGCCTATTCTACGAGCTCATCATGGTAAGAAAGAACACTACTAAAAGTCAAGCATATCTTCGTCATCAAAAAAACAGAAGCGACTAATGAGTAGCATCTAACTATTCTTGTTTTTTTTGGGTAAGAAGAAATATTGAAGTGAGGACTGAGTTCTGGCATCTTATTCAATAGTGATTTCAAGATGAAAATAAGAGAGTCCCTTTTCAAGACTTCAATTTCAGGTTAATCACCATTCCACTTGTATTATACCAAAAAACAAGAGAGGACATAAGAGCCTCTTCAGTTGCGCATCTCTTTGTTGAAGATTAGAATAAAGTGATGTATAATTAATTTCCATGTGTCTATATACATTCATACCTTTCCAAACTGATTCAGACAAAGGGATAGAGAGGTAGAAATGGTGGTAGATTACGTAACAATTGTAAAGCTATTTTGATATTCTTGTAACGATTGTCCAGGTAGGAGAAGGTAATTCCAGAAGGTAAAACATGAAGGGTTGTTTCACCAAGGGAAACCAGATTCAAGTTATGCTTTTGTACACCTTGCTAGAAGTACCTCATTTCAAAGATGTAGTTGGTCACTTGAATCCATACAACAAAAAAACTAATACTTTTGGTTACTTCACTCTCAATCTGCTTCCTAAACGATAAGGTCACCACCACCTGCCAGACATCTAATCAAGGAGGGAGCACAAGCCTAGCAAAGCTCTCTAATCAGACAGAAGGCAGAACAAGGAAGAGGGAGAGAGTGGTTGTAGCATATAGTTATTGTTGGAGAAAACGTTGTCATATTATCAAACTCATCATAATCATAAAACCACCACGCTCTACGACTAGGACGCTACCCCATTCCACATCTTTCGGTGACCACCTGTCCATTTTGAACATGTGCGCTGGTTTGCCATGTATTTACCTCAATCAAACCACTTTTCCTATATTTAACAGTCCCTGGAACACTCTTCTGAACTTCAGGAAGAAAGGTTAGGTTCAGAGAAGGAGCAAGTAAGTTACTTTTGATCATCTAATCTTCATCATTAACATGATGAGCACAACGCTAGTGTTTAACTTGAATCTTCATCATCATCACGTTCCAAACAAGTTGACCATGATGATTATTATCGCATCAGCTTTTTACAGATGCAATTGACGCTTGTGAAACTGTACCTTATTCCATCCCACACCGCACACCACCAACCACCACTTCCACCGTCTGCTTCTATTTACTTTCAAAACCATCTGCGCTCCAGTCCATTTCATAAAATGTATATAATATCTGAATAATATGCATCTGCATGTTCTTTCTCTTCGTCACAAACAAAGTCAAAGAGAAAAACAAAAGGAGTAAACAAGCAAAGCTGTTTCAAACTCTTTGATCCAAGCTTCAAAATGATTTTACAAGTTTAGCCTTGGAAAGATGTATCCAACCAAATCAAATTCCAGGTCACATCAGGTTTCCTGCTAGACCGTACAAAGCCAAATAAAGAGGAACAAACATTCTTTGATTTGTAGGGCTAATATTCTATACGGGATAAAATGCATAGAAGGATCAAACGGTGCCCCCCTTAAAACATGTATATATTTGTTGGATCTCATAAAGAAAAGGAATAAATCTCGTTCTCTCATGCTCATAATGATTATGATGATCATCATCGTTTTCACTACTGCTAGTGCTGCCGGCTATAACAAAAATATTTTTCTCATCTTCATCATGCTCGTGTACCACATGAAGTTTATTTAAACACAACTTCATACCTTTTCCTTTGTAAAATGGCTCCCTTCATAGCTTTTTTGTTAAAGCTCTAGATCTAGGGACGAGAGAGTACGCGTGAAAAAAAATGCTGTTGTAGATCGATCCAAGAAAATATGAATCTCAACTTGAGCAGCTGTACCTATCCTTAAGATTTCAAATGCACACTTTGCCCTTTTTTACTCTCCTTTGTCTATTACATCCTTCCAAGGAAAGAGAGTTTACAAAGAGAAAGAAGGAACGAAAGAAAGAAAAATAAGATCTCTTGGAATTGTACAGATGAACCTTTTTCTTCTTCTTCGTCTTTGTAAACCATCTGCTAGGGAATTGAAGTAGGTATGGATGTGTAAACTTCCCAATCTCCACCATTTCCTAATCCCCATGTTCAACATAAGAAGATGGAGGAGTAAATAACAAGGCTGCAAGCTAGATAAAGTTTCTTCCAAGGCCTTTTGCATCTATCACATCACATAATAACATGTCACAATCACCATCATCCTTCCTCTTCTCTTTCTTCAGTCCAGAGGAGCTGGGCCAGCATATATAGCAGCTGCACTTTTCTCAATAGCGATGAACATATGAAATGAGGGAGTACGGGGGAATATGACTTAAAACTCAATCTCCTTATATTTCAAGTAATAAATGTCCACCATCAAACAAACTCGGGAGGAAAGTTTTGTGTACCTTCCAACTTTTAATTTTCCTATTGTTATCCTCTACTAGTTTGGGTAGTACATGACATTTATGGCACGGAATAATGGGTATTGTTCAAAAAAAATATTTGTAAAGTAATAATACTTAATGTTTTTCGTCGCACTCTGTCTTTTCATGAATGGCGACAAGAAAGATGCTTAGGATGAACTTTATGGGAGTACTTAACTAGCCATATAAATGTAATGTGAGCAAACTACACTGGTGAAATGTTCGCTTAAGCATGTTGGTTTAATTGTACTTACCAAACAACTCCAAAGGCTCCATATCCAATAGGTCGGTCAGGCTGAACATCGATAGGTGAGTTTCTCTCAGGTAATGTGTAACTATTCGATGAACTGCCACCTTTACTACCACCACTACTACTACCACTACTATTTAGTGAACTTATATTTTGCGAGTTGTTGTTTTGATTATGGTGAAAATACGCTGCAGCCAAGACGGCTTGCTGGTGGTGATGTGAAACGCCCATCATTGGTGCAGCTGGACCAGCTAGGGTTGACATTTTTCAATAAACCAAAAACTTCTCACCTTCTCTCTCACTTTCTCTCGCGGACTTACGGATTTTTTTTAAAAAAAAACCTTTTATCCGATGATGATGATAATAAGTATCACGAATAATTAATACTTTATTCTGCTACGCGTTTTTATTAATCACTCGTAATAAACTGATGATTTCCAGTGGAAGATTTAGCTGCACAAAATAGGATTATAGCTCTCCAGAGGAATATCTGAAACCCAAAGAAAAAAACAAAGTTAGATTTAAAAACATAGTGATTTACTTATTTGTCATAAACTCTTTTCCAATACAGGGATAATTGCTTTCCCTCGAAATTGTGAGCTCAAATTGATAATCAATAAAATATCATGATAAAAACAAATATGCATTTAACTACGATCATGATTTTCCTCATAAATGGTAATGCACATAGGCGGTAATGGAAGCGGGATTCACATTAAAAACTAATAGTTATTCATTGCACAATGAACGCAGAGCGTGAGTACGCAATGTTATGTCCAAATTATGAATTGAATGTCAAGAGATAAATTGTTTCCTAATCTAGATATAACTATTGTACTTGTCATCTCAACGTCAATGGCTATACTGTTTTAACTCCATGCAATTTTACTATACCAAATTGTCAAGCAATTTTTGAATCGATTTTATAATCTGATATCAAGCTTCAATTCAGTGTGTCAACAAAAAAGTAATATAGAAACCTGAAATTGAAGGAAGTGCAGAATGCCCTACGCTGCGCGCTGCACTGGCTCTGACAGACAAGTTGATGAAGTGAGTAAAGAGGCAAGCCAAAACCAACAGCCCATATCGTATAAACTCCGCCACGCAAACTTTAACTCCACTCCGTTACATTACACAACCCACATGATTTCCCATCTCATTGCCAAAAAATCAATGAATTGCCAATTTATTGGATGGAGAGGAGTATTTTGACGTAAGCAAAGTTCACCGAAGAAAATATCTTTCACAATTGATTTGTGAGACACTTATAACCCCGCTTCCAATTGCAGGAAATGAAATTTTTTTTCTATTGGATTCAACTCATCCATATTCAATGTGACAGCACGTGGCCCACAACTGCAATTGCCGGTTGTTGGAAATTGGCAATGAAAATTCGCAATAGTAGTAGCAGGATAAGGTATCCGTAATGCTATTTTTACTCACACATTTTTTTCATATACTTGACATTTAGGAATATTGCGACACTACTCGCCTGCTAACACTAGGAAATGAATGAGCGTAAAAAAATATGATGAAATAGAACAGTGGTGAGTGGTGATGGTCTTGATGATGATGATGATCCGCGCACATCCTGTGTGCTAATGAAATGCAGTTGGAACAACCACCAAGTTTAGAAGGAGAGCTCGTGGTAGTGGCTAGACAAATCGTCAGTCGTCATCAAAGGATTATATCATTTTATATCAAGCATTCTATCAAAACCTCACCAACCAAACTACAGTGTAAAAGTTTCAGCTTAAACATACAAATGCGACGCTCCTGGACTCTTATCCTTGCGCTTATCAAATTTATACAAAATGTGGAAAACTCTATAGAGACGAGCGTATGCACTCCTATCTACGTATGCATTGAAATGATTGAAATATAAGTAAGAAGGGAAAGTATGTTGATCAAGACAGTATGAGTCAGTCAAGAGTCGCTTGGGCTGAGCTGATCAATCCCTCTTGAATCTTTTGGGATGTTTGCTAAACCAATGAGTGACCACTACTGTGTGGTACATTCCAATGAATGATGTTCCTATTTAAAAACATTTCAAGCTCCCATTAAACAGTTATAATATGCATAATATATCAATGGACTCCTGACTCCTTAGGTAAATCCTTTATCCTCATGATGTGGAAGATTTTTTTTTGTGTGACATGGCATTACTGGATTATTATCTGACTCCAAGCTAAAAGTCAAGGAAATGAGCAAATGCCGTGCCAATGTACTTTGTTATCTGTCAATGCAGAGATTTTCTATCACGCTCTTCAAACCACAGAAACATCCTCTATCCCTGCTCCTTCGTCTTTTGTGCTATACACTCTTATTTACATAAGAAAAGAGGCAAGTGAGAGATAAAATGCAATTTTCCCCCAATGTTGACCAGAATAATGGAAGCACAACTACCACATCTTTTCATGTCATTTTGCCATGCGCCGAATTTGTCGAAGAAGGTCTTCCCATCCGCAGAATACTGATGGCCATCAAGATCTTTCAAAAAGTCGAATGTCATTTCGTCAAAACACAAACATCTTTGTGTACTACTGCGTCTCTTGTGTGTTTGTAAAAAAGACGAAAATTTATGATTGCAAAACAAGGAATAAATGCATTAACTCCTTTCCCCTTCAAATCAGGTTTCAATATAAAGCATTTATTTGTAACACAAGCAGAACAACTTGCAAGCTGTTTTAACGCACAAGTCGTCACTCACCAAACAGCCCAACAAGACAAACACATACACACAATATATATATATATCTTATATTATGTGAGAGAGGAGGAGGATGAGATAGAGAAGGCCCTCCGCTTCCACTTTAAAGAGAGGACTTTGCTTGTTTTTTTTCACATTACATTGCATTATATTCTTCTGTTATTTACTAGTACCAACAGGTTCCCTTCATGATCATCAAGTTTTATTTTTGCTTTTCGTAAGGAAGACGGAGGAAGGTATGCAATGCTTCAAGAAGAAAAAAAGCACTTTAATGCGCGTTTGGTTTTTATAAGTGAGTTGTGTGTGCATGCATGCATGTGTTTGTGTGTGTTGCACAACCTTAGTCGATGATGATCATGATGATATGATATGATTACGATTCAACATGATTATTCTGGCCTACTCACCTCCTTTTCTTCGACTCTGACTCTGACGCGCTTGTACATACGAATATGTAGAGTGAGCGAAAAAAAGGGGACAAAAGGAAAAAGAGAGACAGGAAGGATGGATTGGATTGAAAGACCGAACAAATTCTTTTTTTTCTCATAAGTAGTAGTACCTCAGTAAATATATTTTTGCTCTTGATTAGCATGTGTATATGTAAAAGCTCAAAGTATTTACCTGACTCAACTCTTTATTTCCTTCCCCATTTAATTTCTCAATGAGATGAGAAGTAGTACTTGTATACGTCTCAGTTAAATCATGTAATTTTTTTCTTGTTTGTGGCAATCAAATCAATGCGTTAATAATAACAACATAAGATAACATTTCTCATCATATTTATTTATGCTTATATATGAGTGCGAGAGAAGTATTACACAAGAAATAAAGACACAAGTGTATATTTTAAAAGGAGAGAGGATAGATACTACATAAAATGAAATTGTTTTTAATCCTTGCTGGTCAGCTGCACACTTTAATATAGTGTGTTGAGTTATATCAAACCCTGTATATAAAATGTATCTATGTGTATGCTTTGGTTTGGTGCGTTGTTGTGTAATATTAAAATTCAGCTGAGCTCAACTTTTTTTTGTAACATCCGACCGACCGACCTTTATATTCCGTCCGACTGCCAAAGTCAAAACCAAAACTAATACAAAAGCAGGGCAGCTAAGTAAGCTATACAAATACTTTTTTAAATGTTTTGTTATGCTCAAAATATAACTATAACATAGCCCTTTTATAGTGGTTACTGCGCCGGCACATTCTCAGCCAAAATAGTGCTTGTTTACCTACTAAATAGTAACCAGTGTGGAGCACCAATGAAAATATAATATACGTAATCTAATCCACACGCCACACAACGTAAATAGATAACACATAATAACACAATGCTTAGGAATTTACCACACTATATTATTTTTCCACCAAAAAAATATCGTAAATATGTTTGTTTCAATTGAAATAATACAACGCTTGGATTACAGGGATTCACAGAAAATAAGGTAAACTATAAAAATGTTGTTTTCTTTTGTAATGTAAAGTTTGAGGACGTAAGCAACTGCTCAGCTCCCAATCAGAGAGTCAAGATGTTTCACATCATTCCCGTTCCCATATAGTAGCTTTAATCTTCTAGTTTAATGGAGACCATTATAGTTAGTTACATGATTTTATTAGAATAAAGAATTTTAGATGAAGTGCATTTATTTTATGACATAAATTTAATACTTTGAAGGTCATCCGTAAGTCAGTCAATGTGATCCTGTCAACGGCAACATATTTTGCATTTTTTTTAAATGTAAGCAAATACTTTTTATTATTGACAGTGTTCAACTTCATTTTACCGACCACATTAAAAAAATAGTTTGTAAACACAAGCTTTGCCTTTGTTGTCAAAGTCTCCCCAAGGGGATTTCAAGTAGGCATTTCATGTTTTAAATTCATCGGCAAAATAAAAGTAAGACAGTGAAAATATTAAGAATGAACGTTTATGAATTGTTGTGTGCACTAGTGTACGTCATCACTTTGACACCCATTATAAATACTGCTTAATATGAGGATATATATAAGGTCTTTCCTAGTTTACCGCATATAGTATAGCCTTGTCTGCTGTGTTTTAAGCCACTAAAGCAAAGCTAGATTTATGCTGCAGCATAAGAAGTATAACATGAAAAATGTGGCATGCATAACTGTACATTATTTAGCTCAATTGGAACTAGCGTGTGAATGTGGACTAATGGAAAATGACTTCCGCTTCTTTCAACCAGCTAACATTTTCCTATATAAACCCTACCTTCATTTTCTTAGCAAAATTGAATACTAACATTTACTAATGAGTGCTGAATAAATACTCGCATAAATAAAAGTATCTCATCAGCTCAAGTTTACTCAATATTAAACCCACATCATTTTTATGTCTTTACAAAGACATGATACACAACCGAATTCAGTCAAAGTGGCACATTGCATTGCCAACTTAACTACAATACTGAAGGACCCAACCTTTATGTAACTATGTGGCATGGTTCCTACCTTTTTTTAACACGAAAAAATCTAATACTACCCTTCATAACTGGCATTGACATCCAGACAAATTATGCACATTAAATCCATTTATACATTCTATACCTTCCATCTGTTATTATCCCATGTTGTTTTAATTCATACCAAAACCAGGATAATGTTATCAAAAATATGAGCAGATTGACGCTACATTTATATATCGTTAGATACATAAGGAAATGGCCATGAAAAGGCAAACTGAGCAGTAATCCTTGTCTAATAAACGTTTATAATACGGCTACCCGAAAACTTTCAATATTATTTTGGTTTTAATTATGAATAATATTAGTGACGATAAATGTGCAGGGAGAATTTCGAGGAAAACTGGCTGACTAAAATGAAGCTTCAGGGAGCATATAATAATATGGTACGTAATGACATTGGATAAATTATTTTTCTTTCTTTAGTATTGACTCACTCAAAAACATAGCTCTTTTCATATGATTACTTTGTAAAGTTTCATATGGAGGCTTATCCTAAAGGACAAATACTTTGTTTGCACTTCATTAATAATTTGCAATGGCATTATTAAGTGCAATCCTCTCTACCCCCTCCGATTCAATAAGATTGCTTGGCGATAAGGATGAATGATGTAACTGCAAATAATAATATATTTCTTGCTTGGTCCTCACCGACAAGCTTTCGTAAAAGAAAACTGGAGAGAAAGAGAGAGAGGTTCTGGTTGAGGCAGTTTGTTTCTGACATCTGATCAGAAGGCTCAAGTCCAAGTCCCGCTAGCATTTCTTTTATTAGAGCTAACAGCGTTACTAGGAAAGGAAATTCCAAAGCACAATGTTTCCATTGCGAAATTCCGTAATGAAATGGGAGAAGTAGAACTACCCACCTTTTGTGTATTTATTTTAGCCACTCAATCTAATTGATTTGCTCTTTTTTACGTATATATTGTTTGCTCTTCCCCAAAAATAGAGTGGAGATGGGAATGTGGATAACGTGAAATACTCACGTTGCAAAAAAATCAATGCAAGGAATAAATGCACAAAGTTCTCCTTAAACGAGTGAGCCTGCTGTTACGACAAGAAAATGAAATTACATTGATTTAAATACAAAAATTATAGCGTATGGAAAACTATGGAAGCGAGTGCAAAGTTAACGTGAGTTTTTACGAGATACTTTCAACATTTCATGTATTATTTTCTCCTATTTTTAGTTTCATATTTGTACACGCTCCAATGAGCACTTTTCTCCATTTCGTTCCTGGGTTCTTATTATATTACCTTTTTTTGGAAATTAGAAAATAATACTATTCATTTTCAAAAGATTGCTGTGATTGCGAAAGGATATGAAAAATGAGCTATTTTTTGCACAAGCAACTTCATCATTCTCGTCATTAGCATGACTGTATGAACATCATTAGATAGAATAAAAGAAAGGAAAGCAATCTAGAAATTCAGTCAAGGTGGTTTATCTGAAGGCTGCTGCTTTACTTACTGCCTTGCTATGTATGAATAAGGTTTGATGATGAAGACCTTCGTCGCTCATGCTGTCTTTTTAATGTGACTCCACGCGTAATTCTATCATCATCATCTTGATCATCATGGTATAATACAACTCGAACTAATATTCATTGACATTCTTATACATTTTATATTATTGATCAAGTTTAACTTGTTGTGTCATGTCACCGTCATAATATCATCTCATATTGCATCGCATCGTATCATACACTAATAATATACAACTACGAACGTCATTTTATAAGTAAATTTAGAAAATACCATATGCCTACAATATATACATATATATATATTGATTGCGTTTTGCTTTGATACGTCAACAGGTATAATAGTTGAAAATAATATAGTTTGGAGTGGCACAAAATAAATTGTTATGTCCCTACAATTGAAGCTATATAGTATGCAATCCATATCCACATCCAAATTCACTCTTCCATCCAACGTGACTGCTGAACTGACTACCTTGCCGTGTAAATCTTTCTCAATCTCAATCACCTGCGTCTACGTGTGTCGCGAAAATGTACGCAATACAAAATCATACAGAATGCTTATATTAGGTATGCATAGGTAAAGCATACCTGTTCATAATGATACTTAAATTAGTTTGTGAAGCAGTAGTTTCATTCAATGTAGAATGTAGACGTCCCTACATACTTGTATTGTATATTTACGTGATTTATGCTTCTACAAATGTCTACCTGGTCAATACTTTTGGTTAAGGAGCAGAAATTCAGTGATGCAGTGAGAGAGAGTGAAGCGAAGCTTATCCCAAAATCCAACGATTGAACAAATCTTCCACAGAAAATGTATATATATATATATATGTGTAAATATATTTATAGCATGTCTGAGCCATGAGGACAGGACACGACACAACAACCCTATCACAGTTAATTTCGATACGTTATTACTTCCAAATTGTTTGAGGGGTTCACGGTGCCTCTAAGCACGAGAAGAATTTATGTGGACATTTCGAAAGCAAATTGAAAAAAAGAAGCCCTGTCAAGAAAAGAGATGATGATGCCCTAAATAGCCTTTCGAGAAGAAAGGTAACACTTTCATAATGCCGCAGAGTCGTCTTTCATACATATATATCTGCTAAGATGGGCAGACTTGTCTTGCTACCTGAAAGAATGACAAAACCGTCTGCAACATTGATAATAAAATAATATTTGTACATATATATATACTTCACCAATATGTTTCTCTTCATTTGTCCACTTTGAATGAAACTCGAGGCATTTCATTTTGTCTACTTTCTCAAAATAGGAACTTCAAATAGATTCGATTTATGGACAATAGAGTAATGTCAACTGGTGCAGCTGGTTGGCTACCTTGTGTGACTTGTGTATAGCTAAGCAGGTTGGAATAAACTTTCAAGTTGGACTTTCCAAAAATAGGATTTTGTATGTAGGGATATTATGCGCATATACATACATAAGTTATTAGCTAGCTGATCATACTTGTTCTCCTTCCTGACATTTTCTATTCACCTGAGTTGAGTAAAGTGACTACCTTAATTGTTGCACGTTGTCACCAGGTGATATTATATTGTTTCCACATGAAATATCCTTACTTGGTTAGAAATTCAGTGTTCAACATTAGGAAAAGCAGGCGGAACCACATTAGTAGAAAGGAGGCAGTGCACACACCAGCCCCACCACGATGACTACGACTACAACTTTTCATAAAATATTCTATTCTCTCACTTTACTTTATCATCGTCGGAATTAATCTTTGGTTGCTTTCGTTGTTCCCAATATCAAAAAGCTGTAACTACCAAAAGACAATCACATATTACTACTGACTGCTTTAGCTGTCCGACATGTAAATTGATGTGATGTCAGGTGTAATTCCTCTTTCCAACTGTTAGCCCAGCGCGAAAAAAAATACTCCACACCGCACCACACACACTCTCACACACATTTATTCCCTAGCACACACGCATCCCCCATAATCTTCATGCGATCTGCATGCTAATCTCTGCCAAACTGAGAGATTTGCCGATCTTGTCTCACCATTTTACACCATCAGACTTATCATGGTTAGTATGCAACATGTAGAAATGAAGTTTTTGTATGAGGAAGGGGTTTTCCTTCCAAGCATTCCAACTTCTCATCGCATTCATTCCACCCAATGATACCTAAACCTTTAAAAAAAATATGAGGCATGGAGATGATGATACTTGTGCTGATCATGAGGATATTCTTGTCGGCAAGTGGATTTCATCGCATACCTTGCATCATAAAATAACGCATCACACACACGTCACTGTAGCATAGCTACTTGGAAATGCACTTATCACACATCTACCTATCTCTATACTATCTCCGAATACAAACTAGAACATAACTACTATAGGGAAACGGAGTTAGTACTTGTCTGCGCTCTAGTCATTCATTTTTTTTGTGAAGCTAACTAAGTAACAAAATGCCTCTAGTCTTGAAATATTAAGTAGTATATATGAAGACCATATGCAGAGCAGTCATTAGGAATCTAGTTCTCCCCAATGCCACTATTCATTCTAACATAAATCCAGTAAAATACCTGACTCCATGCATTCATTTCCATCCCATTTTCCTTGTTCTCTCTAAAACAAAGTGAGTATATAATACAATACGTCTAAATCCATATAGTATTTATGATATGTAAACTGTATTCCTAATAACTACCAACGAGCTATAAGCTGGGCTGAGAGAGAGACAAAAAAAGATAGCGCAGTCAACCTCAATAGTCCATAGGCTATTAGCAATGCCTACACTACTCTTATGCACATATGGAACTCAACTGGAACAGAAGAGAATGAGAGACAACGTTATTAAACCCCAAGGCAGGTTTCGATAGCTAATCAGAGCAAAAGCAAACCGTTTTTCATCTGTTTAGCCAGCATATCAATGGAGTTTTGATATTGATACCGATTAAATACATTTGGTTAGGAATACTTACTAATGCATTCCACCATAATATACATATCATAATGAAATTTATCCTACATTCAGAACGTCATGCTGGCTCCTACGTAACTGTATCCCGTTGAATTCACGGGTAAACAAAGGACAAGTAATATTAGTGTAGAAAAAAGTCATCCATACTTAACGTTATTTCAGAAACTTATCACTGTTAAATTTTCCCTTCATAATATGTATGACGGAAGTAAATTTGATGAGAAAGGAAACTCGACAAAAAATTGGTATATGGACGCAAGTGAATCATATATATTCACATAATTTATAACATCACTCACGCTAACGATTTTCATTTCATTCTCCCAACTTTGAAATATATTTTTCTTACTTATAGAACAAAGTATAAACATGAATATTATGTTAATGCTCATCATCAACATGATGGTTCTACCTCTACGTAACCGTGTGTGATATGATGAAACTTCTCATGGATTTCATCACAATCATCATCTTCTTGGAAAGAGCGACTATGTATGCATTATCATAAGATAATGATGACTAAGCTTGGGTTCGTTCAGCTCATCTGTGAGAAAAACATGTGTGTCTCATATTTTGTGGGGGAGCAATGAAATGATAATTTTTTGGGAACAAATAAAACTTGACTTCACAAAGAGCCCATGTGTTTCACACTTTTCGTTATGTCACATGACATAGGAAAAGAAGGTAAGGAACAAGTAACAAAAAGTGGCAAGAGAAAAGATAAGGCTAAGGAAAGCCACAGCTTAAAATCCGTTGCATTACATTCAACATTACATTTCATTCCATTCTTTGAGACAACGAGAAAATACCCCATGTAAAGTATAGGTATATATATATATGAATGTATATTCTCGTGGCCTGGAGGCTCTTCACTGTCTTCTTCATCTTCATCATCATTCTTCTTGGTTAGTTTACTTCGTTTTTGGATTGGAATGAGAGACTATGACTAGCATCTATGGGTAATTGCATGTCTAGAATCGTGCATGCGATAGGATGCAAGCAAGTTCACCTTTATTCTTTGGTATTTCGTCTGTATTTGAAGTTGAGCACACCAGAAAACTTAACCGCAGACGAAGACACTACTACATGCTATGCTATGCTACGAAACATCTTCTGTCAGTAATCATGATGATGATGAGGATGGCGATCAGTATGTTTTACAAATAAAACATTGTTACGCATGTAGACAGAGTCTAAAATGTTTCATAATTTTACATCATTCCATTGGCTTCTCTCCCTCACTCACTGGCATCATAATCTTTCAGCCCCTCTCACAGAAAAGGATACCTTCAGAGAAATGAGGGGTATAGAAATATATTCATGCATTGTAAACGAAATCTTCATCATCAGCAGCAACATCATCTCCAAAAGTTGAGAAAGATACACAGTTTTACAGAGCAAAAGCATTGCTTATAAAACTACATATAACTATAAAGATATACAGCTCAAGTCTCTCACATGAGCATTCCTGGAACAACAGCAAAGGAAAAGGCTGGATGGGTTGATGATCATCAAGATGATAAAAGAAGCCGTCCTTGCCAAACAACCGATTGTGAGATGAAGAAGAAGAAATTTCCTTTTGAAACTCTTTACTTTACGCATCTCCCTGCTGGAGAGAGAGAGCGATAGAACTCAGTTGAGATGTTCAGAAGGGAAAAGAGAGACAAAGTAAGTTTTTTTTGTGACGTTGCGTTGTTGCTGCTGCTGCTGCAGTCCTCCTCCGTTTTAAACAGAATCATCATGATCATCATATCACATATCTTCTTTACTATGCAGCTAGCCTCAGCATGTTTGCTCCAGTAGTGTGGAGCCCACAAAAAACACCCAAAAATGCATGTTCCCTGCACACACACCCACCTACCTACCATAGCACAGCTTCAGCTTAATAGTCCAGGAATAGGTAGAAAAAAATTGTCTTTGGAATGCAAATCCTTTTGTTATTTTTTTTCTCACTGGATTTTTTATGCCATCGAATAAAAGTTGCAGGTAGAAGCAGAATCAAGATGGATGATGGTGATGATCATGACGACTAACTCTAGGATACGAGGATGGGAGGCAGAGTGAAGAATTTTATCATAAAATATGCATCATCAGAAAAAGACTCAGCTGCTGCTACACATGCGGATACGGGTACAGAATGAACAGAGGGGCAACTACTGAATATGTTCAAAACTAATGAATTTATAAGAGTTTTAATCACTTCACCTTTTAAATAATTCCATGTTTGTGTGTGTACCTCACGACAAACTTAACCTTATCATTTGTAGCGTATCAGACCAACGTCCTAAAACTTGCGAGATAAGGCGCGGTTGTTGGTTGAGACAAATATAACCTTACATTATGATCCTGGCTTGACTTGAAGCTCATGATTTTAATTAAAACTTTAGTTTATTCCGCTAACGTCCTCCATAATCCAATCTAATCCAGCTGCTCAAAATGAAAAACTTTGACCTTTGAGCAGAGTACTGCGAAACTATTTCCTTAGGGTGTTCTCCATCTTGACGATTATGTAAAATGTGAGTCACCTGAAATTAGCGTGACTAATACTACTCGTCCTGTATTATACTAAAGACTACCTCGACTTCTACGGTATCAACCATGATCATCAGATCGAGGAGAATACTTAAATAAATACGTGAATAATAGAAGGAAAGCATAAGTAAAAAGAATATCGATTTTCACTGCTCCGCATTGTTCTTTTTCTAACGTTCAAAGAAACCTTTTAAAATTGTTTTTTTTCCTAAAAAATTATTTCCTGTTCTGCATTTTTTTTTTCATTGAAGAGGCAATCATTCTTTTTTCGTCGTAGAAACTGGGCTTCAAAAACCAAAAATCCGAAGTAGTGGGAAAGGAGAAACTGAGTTGAATCCGACAAAAAGGAGGTACAAACTGAAACATGTCCTTACAAGGGAATGGGAAACATGAAGAAGGTGTATGTGTGTTATGTTACAACTTACAAACTTTGTACAATACATTAATTTTTGCTTTTGCCAGCACTCTCCTCTTCTTCTTCTTCTTTAAGATTCTTTAGAAAAGGCTTGAAGGAAAAGTTTCAAATTCTATATAGATCCTCTTTTTGCTCCCATATAATTATATATACTTATATATATATATATGGTATTTGGTTAGTACTAGTATCTTCAAAGCACTTGGTTTCCTATTAAGAATTTTAAACTTTTAAAAGCAAGTACATTGATAGGTATGCACTAGAGTCTCTGCTTTCAAAACCCCTAAATAAAGTGAGAGAGCTGAACTGGAAGAAACGGGATCTATATGGATATACTCAAAGTTATTTTGTGAAGGAAAAGTTTTAACATTTTCATTTCCAACTTGGTAGCAATTCTTGTGGAAAAATAAGAATCTGTCTATTACAAAAGACAGAGTCTTAAGCAAATAAAACATTTTTTCTTGTAACTCACAACGACAACGAAAACTAGTGAAGGAATGGAATTTCATAAGGTTTTCAAAAGGGAAAGAGAAATGCATTATTATTTCCTTCCTTTAAATACCAATAAGAAAGAGGAGAGTCGGCATTTTCAAAAAATAGTCATCAGCATATAGAATCATCATTCATAAAAAAGTATTAGTAAAGTATTTTATTTTACAAACTGATATTTATCCTACTTCACATCATCATCATTATTATTCGGTTGAATGGGAATTGTAATATATTATAATTGTTAAGGGACGAAGGGAAACGAAGGCGAGAGAGTCTAAAAGGAATATAAAAAAATAACATTCTTTCTGATTGTGAATGCTAGAAAGCCAACAGCGAACTATCATGATAATCATCATCATCATCATCAACAACATCACCATCTAACACACTCGCTTCCTTCCTTCCTTACTTTCGCAATGACGATAGAGTTAGTTTAGCTTGACTTGACGGCAATAGACTCAAGCTCCCTGCCTACCTGACATAATGATTGTAACATGAATGCGCTAGCGTTGCAGTTGATTTTGCAAACCAAAACCAACTGACAATTATAACTTCCCTTCGTTGAACCTAAAGCGTTTGTACGCTCCGTTCTTAGCTCAAGAAAGAGAGAGAGAGGATGATAAATGTATATCACAATGTACACATCACATAGACACACTCAACAGTTTTCTAATACGATTATCGTCATCATCACCATCATCCGCTGCCTTTACACCCCACCACACGACACAAGATTGGAATATTGTCGCCCAATCAGAGCTAATGTGAACATGTCCCTATGTGTATTCTCTACAATAATAATAATAATAATAATAATTGTACATGACAACTCTTAAAGTT
>JAANSM010001837.1:0-16887 GCA_036850725.1 Orchesella villosa
TCATCTCAATTAACACGCTCTCATTTCCTCTTCTTTTCAGCATCTGTGCAGAACGTGAACTTTATCAAACCTTGGCCAATCCTGTACAACTAGGCGGACAAAAGGAGATGAAGAAGACGCTCTATACTAATATTATATGCTCTTCTTTATTTGTATGCTTAGCGTATGTATTACTATATCAAAGTAGAAGCACCACGCGCCGTTTATAATAGTTTGTAAAGAATATTATCATATAATTTCAGCATCAAAAGCTTTGAGCAAGCATAAATCTTTAATAAAGTTGTTTTAGCTTCGTTAATGAAGGAAAATCCATGAAATTAACGGAACGCATATTATAATAAAGATCACTCCTTTTATAAATGGTTAAAATATTGCTGAAGATGATACTACAACAGAGAGCGCAGTGGGGTGGAAGGGAAACGTTTCTTTTCATGGTGTTAGCGAAAATAAAAGAAAGCTTGATTAGGCTTTATGTATTTTTATGAAATGAAGCTAGAAATTAAAAACTTGTATAATAATATTGACCTTGTATATGAACCGTAGAGACAGGGGATATAGACGAGGGTGCTTTGTTTACGAAAGGGAAAAAACTTTCTTCATATTATATTCGCTTGGTAGAACGCAATATAGACATGTTTTCATACATCAGCATAAATCGGCAGCAACCAACAACAGCGACTGAACAAGGATAGTATGGCGTATTTTTAATAACTATTATATTATGACAACTCTGCAGTTTCAGTTTTCTGTGAAAACTCCAATTTGAGGATTTTTGTAATCAAAGTATGAACTATATAGTTGAATCCTATGTCCCCTGATGAGGATTACATATATTTTTGGATTTTTCCATATATATGTACATACATATTTACAGGAAAAATTTTGTGATCGAAACGTTGTAAATAAAAATTAATTAATAGCTTAGGTTTCGTATATTCCAATACCCTGTAAAATATTTAATTAAATAAGCATTTAATGCTTTAAAATGTGTCATTAAAATTATTACGGTGACTTCGTATTCCCTTCCTTCTCGTCATCAAATGGAAAACAATCCAATTACAGCGGATATGTACGTAGAATTCTATGCCATATCATAAACAATTAAATTTTTCACTGATTGCAGTCGCACTTGTAAAGAATTAAACAAGGCAATTACTAATTACCAGTTGGAAATAATATTTATTGGAACTTGTTACTGAGACGTCAACACTTATTAATTAACTAAAATTATTTTCTGTCAACATCGGAGTGGCCTACCGGGAATCTGTGTTATGAATAATATTTTTGAAACATATGATAAAATTGTAAGGTCTCTCTGCAGTAACAAATTCATATTAGTTGCTAACTTCTGTGACTGAATCAAAGTTTCATTTCTCACCTTTTAGAACAGTGCAAGCGCAAATGCTCGATAGATTCTCTCAAACACTGCCCAATATGAGCACCGAATCAAGTCCCTACAGATGACCCTTACAATTTTTTTACTGTCCCATCAATATGGTTAATAACCTATTGTCATCTGTCACTATAATATATCTCACAATGCCCACACTGATAATTTTAACCCATTTTTAGTTTAGATTGTAAAATACAAATTTTCCTCATTTTAAATTTCAAAATCCAACATCCAACTAGATCAAGCAGCTGCATGCTAATACATATTTGCACTTGATATTTTCTACAATACAATGAAGATTTCCTTAGAATAGGGCAACGTACAGAACATTGTTCTTCAAAAAATTTATCTTTAAGTATTCATGTCGCATTAACAAAGTAATTCATGTGCACTTGATTCCCAAGGCTGTACCGAATTTGCATTTTACGAGGCGTAGTTCACAGTCATTTGCTGCTACTACACTGCTTTTTATGATATGATGAGTTACACTATTTATATATTTATCTGCTTACATAAAAGTATATGCAGCATCGTATCGCACTCCATGTTTTTATATACGCTTGCAGCTTGCCTATCCGCTTTTTTACCCATTTTTTACGACACAGCAAGTCGTAATATCCTTGTAAAAAAGAAATTTGCCATCAGACACAAATGAATGCCATACATAACGTTGAACGTAGCATTTTTTTTTGTTCAAATAACTGACTGTCGAAACAAGAGAAATTTCAAGCTCTTATTTTCATTTAAATGTGAGCGAACACCCGAATAAACTTAAAATTCGCAGTCAGTAAAAACGACAGTTTTTTAGTGTTTGAGACATAGGTGAATTCATGCATACTAACAAACACTCAAACTCTTGTAGTGCAAAAGACGACAAGACGAAATGATGATGAAATGCTAGTGTGTGTTATTTGTGTTCATTCATTCAAATTCACAATGTTTTTTGTTTACTCGTGATATATATATACTAGTCATACTTGAAGCAATTCCATTTGAATGATCTTTTTGACAACAGTCCAGATGAAAAAACGATGTCGAAGTCACAACTCACAAGTTTGCAACTTGTTTGTGTATATTTTGTATGTTGTTTTTTTGCTTTCATTTCATTCACTCCACCGTTCGGCGTTCACTCTTTCTCCAGCTAAGTTTTTGTTCCGTTTCATTCATCAAGGAGAAGCTCATTGCTTTTACTTATATATATTCATTCATCGCTATGCTATACTAAAAGTATTCTTATCGCCTACCTCCTCGGTTTCACTATACAAAACGGTGTGTGTCCTGGTCTGGTGTTTTGTCTACTTTTTATAGTACTTTTGTATCACTCTTAAAATTGCAGTAAGAGTAACCGCGGCACGACTTCTACTTCTACACTTTTAGTTTTTCCAATCCTCCTCCAATCGTAAATCATGATGACAGCTGTTTTGTGGAATACAAATCACTTGGTGGTTTTTCTTTCTAAAACGCGACAAATACTTATATATATTTACAGTACAAATGTAAACGCTGTTTGTAATGCATGGCAATGTGTCAGATGAAAACTAGACCAGTACAAATTAATGACTTCTCGTAATGGATCTGTCCGCTGGGATAAAATGCCAAGTGCCAATGACTTTTTGTGTACAAACATTGATAGCTCTAGAAAAGCTAAAGTCACACAAAAGTATTTTATGTTTCCATATCCATACTCGTCGTAACTCGTAAACTAAAGCTTGAATTTGTGAAGGATAGCAAATTACTTTTTAGCTGTACAGTAAACAACATATATGTATATACTTATATCTTTATATTTATATTTGTTCTTGTTGTTTGTACTTTGTACATTTTACTTATTGTGAACGCGATCATGCTCTTTTGAGACAAAAACGTTTCATTGGGTTTTGACAAAATAGCCTGTAAATTTTCCATCCCTTCAATTTAGTATGCTCCCTGAATACTATCCAGGGAGAAATCTAATCATGTACCGAATCAGGTTTCCCTTAACACTTGTAAATCAGACAAGGTTTCAAGTTTGATTACGTGTTCCTTGCAAATATAACCAACCTCCAATTCCAATATTATGTAGATCCAAGATAAAGCTTGGGATAAAGTTCAAATCTAAAATAGAGAAAGCCTTGATAATCTGTTTTTCTTTAGGTTGTAGGTTAGTACCAAAGTTTAATGGAATAGTTTTTGGTTTGACCTTTTTTCTCAAACACGCAAAAACATCCCAATTTACACTCTGTTTATGTTTGTCTTGTAGCATTCTAGTATAGTAATTTATGCTGAGAGCAAAATGAAATTGTCTTTTGTTGCAAAAAACTGAAACTAATATGCTATATGTTACCCTACCCTTCACACATTGAACTTTTCAATGAAGCAACAAACCAAAAACTGTAAAGAGGGAAATACATAAGCAGATACATATTTTTATGTATATTATGAAACATTGTTGCTGTTAAAAGCAGCAACATTGAACATGCGACATCTGTTTATGGGCATCTGTGCGTAATAATAACACTTCATATACAGCAGCGCCACATGAGATTCGGATGTGACACGAGTAGTAGAAAGTGGTAATGCGGTGTACGTGGTTAAAAGCTTAAAAACAATATATAGGTACACCCCATGAACATGAGCGGAAGAGTAAGTTACATAAATTCTTGCCCTTAAAGCTTGATGACGAGCCTTGAATGTGGAGGAAGTATCATAATAATGCCCATCTTTCAAAAAATACAGTACTCCAACAACAAGTTTTACAACATGATAATCTATCTCTTTTGTATTTTCCTTACTATATAAAGGTCAGAGAATGGATATAAACTTATATCGCATGTGACATACTTAGTTGTTGCAAAAAAAACTGTAGATGAATCTTCTTTCTCTGAGGGAAGAATGATAATAACTGGGTAGAATTTTTGTGAACAATTTTTCCTCTCTCTCTCCAGTTTTCATGGGCCAGCTTTCTCCTCCGTTCGTGTGCAATCTTGTTTGTGAAAGCTTGGCTGATTTAGAAAGTTAGATGGTTAGCAAAAGAAGGAATAATAGGGCGAGCTTTCTATTCTTTTTGAGTTAAGTTTGAGAATTGAGAATCTCACTCGTTGGCCACTGCTGCTGGAGCGGATGGGTTTACTTTGTACATTGTGTTGTGTGTGAGTGAAGTATGATGATGTGGAACAGGAGGCGTATTACTTACATGCATATGGGTGGATACCCAAAACTTTTATTTCTTTACTTGTTAGAGAGAGATGCTTTAGAATGTAGAACAAAAAAAGAAAGTAAATTTTTATATGTTCGCGATTTTAGAGATAATATGTAGGTTGAAGCGTAATGTATGAAGTCGTCGTTCATCGTTGGGAATGGGAGAAAAGGAGAGGAAGAAGAAAGTTAGCAGTGCGGATAGCAAGTAGAATGTAGAGGCAGATGGATGATTTGGTGGTGGTGGTGGTGGTGATAGTGAAGTAATATGCTTTTTTCAAATATATTATGTATAAAAAGATAAAAAATATATTAAGGGAACACTTTAATGTATAAGGAAAAAAGATGTACAATAGAGTGTTGAGCGGGGGGCTGTGTCTTACTTGTCGCAAAAGAAAGTGATTTATTAAATCATTAAATCTAGAAGGATGTTCCGAGCATCCGCTCCTTTTTAAGATATTCCGCACACATTCCATCCGTTTCTCTTGAGCTTCTTTTTTTTCTGTTTAATGTGTATGATTGTGTGTGTGTGTGTTAGCTCGGCAGCCACTATGGTGTGGTTGGGAAATGTATACCTCGGCTGGTTCTGAAGGAAGAGAAAGGAGGAAAACCCATTTCACCTTCACGCCATACCCCATAATAATATGTATCATCTTTTGGTGGGGCAAACGCAACGTTGTTCGTGGAGTAAGAAATCATGTTCATTCTATCATGTCTAGCGTGTGGAATCTTAATTTTAAATCAGTGTTTGCAACTTTCCATGAAATTTAAAATCTAGCAAAAAATACCTAAGAGCAAACCAAACCAAAAAATTTAAATCCTGTAGGTATATGTACGTCATATCATCACCATATGAGACGCGCTTTAAATTTTTTTTATCATAACATGAACCGTACAACCTCACAACTGAAACAACCAATTTATTGCACAAACTGATTTGGTTTCATCATAAAAGTGAGAAACCTTTGCACCTCACCTATAAGTTTGACATTGTTTAACCCTACCAACCAGAATTGAATGAAATCTCTCTTACAAAAGAATCTATTTTCCTTTTCATCTGACAAGTAATTGTATTTTGGATAGATACTCGTGTGTATGCATGGTCCAACCGTTTTTAATTTGTCGCGTAATTAGTTTAAGGGTAATGAACATGATCAAGCTAGGTACTTACGTCACGTGGAGCGGTTTAGCTCAGCTCACTCTTACACAAAACTCTTTTTCGTTATATACCCAACTCCGTCTTTTTTCACTTGTCATTGCTTTCGTGCAACATGAGTCGTGTGTGAGTATATGTGCTATATGGAAACATTTTGGTTATTCAATATCCTCTTTTAGATCCCTAATCAGCCGTAGCAAATCCCAAATCCGTTCTAATTAAGGTTTCCATTATTGGAATTTGACAGTGCAACATGAGTCGTCGTGTGAGTATATGTGCTGTATGGAAACATTTTGGTTATTCAATATCCTCTTTTAGATCCCTAATCAGCCGTAGCAAATCCCAAATCCGTTCTAATTAAGGTTTCCATTATTGGAATTTGACAGAAATGGATGGTCACAAAATGTTATGGTATTGCGTGTGTGGCTACATAGAAGAAAGGGCAAATTACACTGCTTTATTTTGGTTCATTAAGGTTTTACCAAAAAACGAGTCTTTTGCAAAATTACCGTGTGTGGAAAACAATATTATGCTGGAAAAAGGCTTCCCATCACATCACCACAGACTACCGACGAACCGAGAAAAACCATACCATTTGAAATTTCTATTATTTCATTTCGTGCTCATATTTAATTACCCTTCTCCCTACAAAATTCCTATTTTCTGGTCCATTACGTATAACATAAACTNAAATTTCTATTATTTCATTTCGTGCTCATATTTAATTACCCTTCTCCCTACAAAATTCCTATTTTCTGGTCCATTACGTATAACATAAACTGCCAATAAATCCTACATCGTTGGATATATTGTTAGTTTTGCAGAAATGAAAACGTAACGAGCTTAAACTTTTTTCTCTCGTAAAACTTGAAACAAGCTTAGGCTAATGAATTTTTTCGTTTTCTACCTTTCCATTCTCCATGCTGATCATGATGATGATGTTTAGCAAAAATTGAGCTGTCTGGAGCATGTCGTGTCGACGAAGCGTATAGGGCACGCACGTTTCAATTAATCTGATGACTTGCCGAGTTGTGTTGTGTGGGAGCTTTCTACCATACACACGCTTCCTACAGCTTACAACTTACCTTGTTTATCTGTCAAGAGTTGGAAACAAAAAAGTAAACAAAATTATGTTCAAATACGTGAAATACTTTCTGGTTGTGAGTGAGTTTGTTTTTAGGATGGAGGAGGAAAAGTAGAACAAGTAAATAAAAGTCTATTTCTTGATAGCTTCTCCTTTTTTTGGTAACATGCAAAATATAACGTTAATGGAACACAGTTTTTGTGCTTACTGGCTGTCATTTTAATTTTGTAAACGTGAAAGTTGGTAATCATGTTGCTAAACAGAGATATCAAGTTGAAGAAAAAGGAAGGGCATGCGATAGACTCGAGACTCGACTCGTGGGATGGATGGAATGAATATAAGTATAATGTATTGAACCCAGTTGATTTACAAAGCTGCTGTCGAATGATAAATGAGATTTACGCATGCAACCCAGGACGAAACGAAAGTACAAAAATAGACATAATAATATTAAGGAAGTGTATCTACCCATAAAAAATGCTGGAATGCTTTCACAATCTTGACTGGTCAGCAAACATAAACATTGCTGTTCTAAAAGTAATTTGGGATACATAATGATTTTGTCAAAATTGTGTTCATTTTTTGCTAATGGCCCATTTAATTAAATGCCTCTTCTCGATTTACGCTCACGAACATTATATCCCCATTTCCTAGTTTTTCCAGTCACAAGGGAAATTTGCTGCTTGTAGTTAATCAATTTACCTGACCCATTAGATGTTCATTTGGGGATTTAGAAAGGGAAGAAAACTTTGAACAATAATATTGTTTGTTGAACAAAAAACATATTATGTTGAATCTGTAGGCAGATAACGGTAGTTGTAAAAAATTCATTCTAAAACATTTATAACAGCTCTGCTAAAGGTTTTAAACGAGTCATAAAGTTTAAGAAAGAAGAAAAAAATTCACAAATCTGTTCACGCGTCCGACCTTTCAAGTAATTTGTAGAACTAATTCAACTAATTCTCCCCTATGTCGAGCTAAATACTTTGAGGTGAGAAGAAATATAGGGCTCGCCAGTTTCGACCCTGCTGCTTTATGACAGTACCATCCATAACAGGTTTTTAAGGGGAGAAACACTTGTTTAAATTGCAGCAACTTCAACGCTAATTTTTATTTCGGTTTGCTTCCCAGAGACTCCTTCGATTAATTCATGTTCTTTTGAGAACTTGGCCTTTCCTGGAGTGAGAGAGGAATTCAAATAATTTTTACAAGAGAGTCCGTTGTTGATGCTCTTCAAGTACGCTCTCATCTCGCTCTAATATCTCATGCTAAAAAAGAGTTACTACTACCTCCAACCACTCTCTTCTTTCGTTTCATAAGTAACAGTAGCTTTTGGTCATATGAGAGATTGTGAGCAGATATATATAGTATATTCATTTTATATGATTCCTCTACTTTTTCTCTGCAAAGGAAAAATGCTGCAACCCAAGGGAGTGAAATATTTGACCTCGGCTGACTCTAATATCCCACATGTACGATCTTTGCGGGCCCCATTCTCCCCCGGAAATATGAATTGCTCTATACTCCCTTCCCTCTATTCTGTTTCCCCTTTTTGTACTTTACTTTCTCGCTTTTACTCTGTATTGCCTTTTATTTCTCTCTTGATTTTTTCTCTTTCGGTTTAATACACCGTGGGACATATTATCCTCAGTAGCAGGGGAAGGTTTAGTGTACCTGCTTAATCTCTGTACTTCATACGGCATTGCGGCTAAAATGTTAAATATTATGCACATGCTTCATATTAAACTGCAGTAATTGTTTTGCGTTTCGTTCCAAGAATATTGGACAGCAACAAAAAAAAAATCCGTGGTCAAACGGTTCGTACCTAAATTAAGTTAATTGGCGTTGCGAAACACTCATTTATTGAAATAATATGCTGTAAATGTATGAAAATGTGGAATCGTTTCGAAGGTTGTAGATAAATGACATGAACTATATGAGTAATTTTCTTAAGAATGTGGAATGAATACAAAAAATTGATATTCTCTTACTTAATTTACACACATTCTCCAATTTATCAAACACCTCCGCTGCATCTACGTTACATACAAATATTTGCAAATAATACTAAAATTTCTTTTGACGGTTTAGCTCAACTTGGTATGAGATTTTGTGTCTGCATGCATAATTATGTATTGATTCGATTCCTCCTTCCTTTTCTGTTTTTTATTGTCGTATTAGGTAGCATATAGTTCGAAATTCTCACAGGCCCTAAATGCGGTCATTTAAATGGTTTATTCTTAGTATGTTCCTTTTAGCTGGTTATATTATGTATGTCCCATTATAATGCAATGCAAAAAATTACACTACTGCAAAAATGGATTGTACTAAATAGAAACAAGTATAATTCGAAGAAGTAGCTCACAAGAAGGAGAATAAAGTGCAAGTGTAACAAAAATGCTGAAAAGCTAAGAACCTTAACAATGAACTCAGTACGTCACAACTGATAAAACTTGCCCACTTTATGTTGGCACATAATCCTCCTCAGTACTACTTTAAATGTCAGACTCTAAGTACACACTGATTAAAAGGGGAGATATGCAAAAAGAGATAGGGCGGTTATATGATTTCTTAATTATTATGAGCGCAGGGGGTCCAAGCTATGAAAGGGTAAGTTTCCATGCATCGTCTCGACAGGTATGGTTGGGTTGGCTATCTTCGTAGGCTGCGCTTGTGTGGACGTGGTGGTCATATTGCCATTTCCCATCACATTTATAGATAAGTTCTTATATAATCATTTTCTTCGCTTCACAACAGTATAATGTGACTTGGTTCACTGTTCCTCCTACTTTGCGTTGGCGTACAAAAACGTATAATATGTATTTCTGGTAAGATAACCTGTGCCCGTGTTTATATTTACTTTCCCGTCTATCGCAATACCTTACATTTGTATCGTCTCCATCTCGTATCGTATCATACATCGTATATATATGTGAGTAGTGGGAAAGATACAGAAAGTTGAAATGAGGAAAGAAGGGAAGGAAAGCCATCAGGAAAATTAGTCTCAAGAGTCATGAGGGTGTCCGCATGCTTGATGCTTTTTTCAGGTTGGCTGCCCCAAACGCTAGTCTTTTTTCTTGCTTACGCTACTACACTTCTACTACTACAGATCTGTGTGATGGTAATAGTAAGTAGGTGATTCTCATATCTTGGAGAAATATATGTACATCATCATGTGTGTGTGTTGTATGCTATAATATGTATTTACACCACTCACTACCACAAGCAAACTTGTTTCTTTTGAGAGAGCAAAAACTACTTTCTCTCCTTTGCTGCTGCCACAACTACTGAAGAGTGATTTGACTTTTGACTTGAACCCTTTTTTCTTCTTGTCATAGACATGTGCGTGTAGCAGTGTATATGTATGTACATCATATATAGACTACATCTTAAACTCATATGAACAAAACATTTTCTTTAGTTTCCTCTTGCTCCGCATTAGTAACGCCAACGCTTCCTCGTATGAATCAACACGAATATTCCAAAAGAAGATTATATAGAGTTGTACTGGTATAATATAATGGCAAAATTACTTACATCTAGATTCAACACAACTCTGAAAAACAAGAAATATACTCACTCCGTTGCTTCGTAGTTTTCGTATATATCTAGTACTTATATGTCGTAATAATAGAAAGTTCATATTCACAAAAAACACACACAATACTTATCATCGACTTCGCAAGTTAAAAGAAAAACTTGAGGAAATGCAAAAGTCTGGTAGGAAAGCAATGGGGAGTAATAACCATTGCAATGCTCTTGTTGTTATTGTTGTAAAAACGTTCATTGCCGCTGCAATGCCTTATTTCAAAATTTTCCTTTTCCTCTCTTCTTTTCCTGTATTGCATCTCATTCTTAGATATAGAACTTTACTCACATCTACATCACTTTCTTTCTACTCAACTCGTTTTCCCCCTGTTATTGTATGTAGTTATGCTTCAAATGCTTTTCTTCATGTGTGTATGTGTTTGCCTAAGTTAATGTATCGTTTTATTTGTATTTTTATACTTTCCTTTCAATAGCTCTCACAATCTTTCCCAGTAAAACAACTGTAATAAAGTGTATGTGGAGGGAAGAAGAGGGAGAAAAGAGAAAAGGCTGGAGAGAGCCATGACCAATTTCAACTTACGTAAACCGAATCAAATAGATGATGACATCGTTGTTCCTCCATCCAGAGATATTTTGCTTACTTTTCCCATTGCTCCATAGGTGTGTGAGAGAGTGAGCCTGAAACTGGAACTAGAATACTACGGAATACTTATATGTATTACTGGAAATCTTTACATCATTTTCGTTTCTTGTATCGCTATCGCTTCATATTCGTTGAGTAAAGTCAGAAGTAAAATATATATATACAAACACAAAATTCTTTATGCAATCATTGCCATTTCCTTCACCTCTGTTAAGTGTGTTCTTAAAAAAAGTCGGTGCCAAAATACATATCGCATTATTACCTTTTTGTGTGTCTAGAATAGAAAAAGGGAAAATCTAAAGTTGGGAATAAAACATGAATGTCTGAATAGGTGTGCAGTATATATACTAGACTAGACTCACTAGATTTTGGACAACGAAGAAAATAAGTGTTGTCAAGTTGTGATTTCCAATCCGGAATACCAAGTCGGAAATTCAGGCCAATCAATGTAGAACCAAGGAAGTGGGAATTGCTCTATGTGATATAGTAAGTAGAAGATAGGGATACATACGTATCTATAGCTCTATCTATATACATTAGCGCATAAAAATGCTGGCATTCATCCGTCCTGTAGCAGAGTATAAAATGTGTGTATACATTTTTCTACTTATGTGTGTGAATGTGGATCGTGTGGATTGTGGCTTGCATTTTTCGTTGTAAAAGTAATAATAATAATAGTAATAATAATAATGGTCGATAACATTCCCTCTGCTCCCTTTTCTGCACACGAATCTTACGGTTTACTTGCTTATTTGCGTTGGCTTAGCTCTTAGCATCACATCACAGCAGCACTACATAATGGGCTCCCTTTTCTGTTCTGATCCAGTGCATGGATGCTATATATACCCACACCGCTCTATTCTATATATACCAGTGGATAAAGAGGAAAACCACCAAACCGAAACGTGAAATTCACAAGGAAAAGTCGGAAAGGGGGAAAGAATAAATTTTCTTGGCTTTCTCTTAACGCTCTTTGCCTCTACTTTATTTCTTTTTTTCTTCAGGAGAGAAAGACGAGAGAGAGAAAGAGAGGAACATGAAGAAGAGCAAATTTTCGGTGAGGCACCCCGGTATACATAGCTTTCTAATGTGCACATGCAAGTCAAGCAGCAGTCGCAGTATCTTACTTTTTGCCTGAGTTTGACTTTTCTGACCCACCCATATTTTGAAAAAATAAGAAGTACTAAAAGAACTACATAGAAATTCTCAGTATATAATGAGAAGGATGAGGAGCGTTGCGAGGAGTAAAAAAAATAGGAAGTGGAAAATGCATGGTTTTTGGGATCTTTCTGCCTCGGAGCTTCTTCCTTTAAGGCACCTTTTTTATAGGGCTGCGTTTAATGAGACGGATGAAGATTAGTTAGGGTCATTTATTACCTGGATTGCCTTGGATTGAATTACTTCCCAGCTTATACTTATGTATGATCCTATTTGTAGACGTTATGTATACGGAGAAATGTGTAACGTAAAATACGTATATGTTACACACACACACACAAGTTAAGAGCTTTAAGTTAAGCTAAGCTGTTACTTACTGCGGTTTTTCAGCTTCAACTTTAGATGTACCATCTTGTTTCGCCAAGTTCCCTTTCCCTCGTTGATGATGACGATGATGATAATGATGGAGAACAAAGATTTTTCTTAGCGTGACTTTTCTTTTTCTCTTTTTGGCACCACCAAAGTTAGAAATATTTAGTCATTTTAAGCAGCATAATACGGTATAATGTATAGAGAAAAGGACGAAGTCGCAGTCGAGATCAGTGATCAATATAAAGTTTAAACACATCAAATCAAAAAGTGAAATCAAGAGTCTCCCCCACACCAAATTTTACGTTTACTTTTATTAAAAATGTTGATCATCATCATCACAATACTTTTACACATTTTATAAGTATAGTATTCATACCATTCATCCTATATTAAAATTTCTTTTGTCATTCTTAGCGTGTGTGTATGTATGTTTAGAGTGTGTAATGAAACACCATTGTTTTGATTGGATACTATCAAGATATGTGCAAACACGTGGATTTGGATTATAGTTCACAAAAGGGTACAGTCAGTAGAAAGTATATATATCATATATTATTATTTATCACCTTACACATTACAATAACAGCTTCTTAAATGCAATTTTATAATTTATATTACTTACATCAGTACACAGCCCTGAAAATGATCCACCGTAATAAAATTACCAAAAGCATTAATAGATTAGTTCTATATGGTGTAAAAATGTTGGGGAATCCCTAAATATGTGAAAGCAGACATTTTATATTGTATATTGTGTGCTAGATAATAAACCTACAAATTATGCTACCAATAACCAACCACAGACAAAAGGTTTGTCCTGATAGACATAATCAAATTGCTAACAGATTATACACAATTAAATGTACCTATAATAAATACATTAGTCTACAAATTTCTGCACTACAAAGTAATTATTTACCTCTAAAAAATGATTGTTCTGAGATAGTAAATTGTGCTCTTCAGAAGAATATACATAAAGAACATGATGATGTCTCAAGTCTCCCCTAAAACCTTTTCCTTAGCTGTTTGGCAGCAATGAAGCTGGCTATAAGCTGACTGTCTGAATTTGTTAGCAACTCGATTCTTTTCTCATGTTTATGTATTCAATTTCGATTCAATATCGATATATTTTTTTATCATGCTTTGTTGTAATACTCACAATAATTTTTTAGTTTCGCATCACAGTTTCGTTTACCATTGTATCACAGATAGAGGACTAAAATATGGTTAGTTTTTAGTTTATATATAGTATAGCAAACATCCACTTACTTTACGATTCTCTAAAACCTGACTCACGAAGTATTAACACAATTATGACTGATTATATTATCTTTATTAATTCAGTGAATTCTCCTATGCTATAGCTGGTCTTAATAATATGGGCAATGATTGAAACAAGCAAACCCCCAAAATTCAATGTAGTCTAGCTGAACTAATCCACAGTTGGAAATGTTCAATTCACAATAACTGCCAAAATAATATTTTCCCTGAGTTAGATTTTGATGTCTAAAACAAGCACCTACCTTTTCAATACCCCTTTTTACGGTACAGTGAATTCAATAACGCTCAAAACAAACGTATGACAATGAACTAATAATAGAATGAAATTGAAATCAAAATGAAATAATGCAATCACCTATACTTGAACGTACTTTCCTCGAAACTGAACGCAGTTGGTTGATGACATTTGGAATCTCTCCATCCCCATAATAATATGTATAATATTTACTTCAGCATCCAAAGCAGTCTTCTTTGCAATCTTGCATTGAATGCCCAATACAATATTCATTAGATTACCTTCTCTACATACTTACCATATATATCAATGACTATAAATAACACGACTTATATCATATCCTATTGTGTATTTGTTAGTTTGATTAACTTAATTATTGTGGTGGTATATTTTGATGATACTCTCTCAGATTTAATTTACGAAACTTCATAACAGATTTGCCTTGTTGAACATATACTTAATTTATAGGTGTGTGTGTATGGTATGGGTACGATAATAAAGCTATTATTGAGATTATGTGAACCGTGAAGCCAGATTTAAAGCTAGAGTGCTCAAAGGCATTAAGTAGACTAGGATGAATGGTAGATGAAGAAGTTGTAATATCACTGGTTGAGGATATGAAGTTAATCTCCTGGTTGATACTTGCAGCATAGCTCCAGGAGTAGATGCTCCGCTACTGATATCATCACATCGTCCTGTACAAAAAGCAACCAACAAATCAAAACAATTCAGTTTTTGCTCTCATTCATTTAAATAAACGGATTTTGAGTATTTGTATGCTGAAAACTAAATGAAACGATGTAGATATTATGTAGGTTGCTTCTTATCCGTATATAATACGTGATTTCAATAGAAAATACATGATTATATAGTATATACTATGATAAATGCATCATAATTTATATCATAATATATATAATCCATCCGAATCGTAACTCCTCATGAACAGACAACCATACAATGCATATTTTATCTAAAACAACTCTGAATTCCATTCAAAAGGCAATATTATGTTTGGTTCGATGGATGAATTGTGAATGTTGTAGTTTAACGTTGGGAGAGAGGGAGAGGAGTAGTGTTTGGAATAGAGTTGTTCTATAGTATTACGTGATGACGATGGTGATAGCTGAAGAAGAAAGTGAAAGTTTAGAAGTCAAGTAGACTCCCGACTCACACACACACACAACAACACATCACAATCAAAGCAGCTGCTCTTCATTCAAACGGACAAGGAAGGGACGGAGACATGTACAGGGAAAGCAAACAGGAAGAAAGGCTTTTAACATAACATCATAATAATACTATACACACACACGACTCAGCCACGCAGACATTTATTTGAATACACAAGAGCCATTTCATTAGCAAAAGTCACAAAATGAGAAACGAGCTGGATTGAAAAGAATAGAAAGGGATGAGCAATGCATTGTCACTTCGGGGTTTTCCTTCTTCCTTCACATCTAACATGATCCCATCCTATCGCATCCTCGTCGTCTTAGCCCCATGAACAGACAGAATTATATATAGTACATATTTTCATCATCATCTCACTCAAACTTTGGAACCTAATCCCAAATGTTAGTTAAAAGGAAAGTGCTTATTATAATTCGCATTCTCGCTTTCTCCCCGCTTCCTGAATAATCTCGGCATATTGAGAGAGAGAGAAAGAGAAGTGAGTTCACAACTCCGTCTCAATTTCACAGGAAAGTCCACAGGGTACCAAAATGCCACAGCCGTGTACACGTAGCGGAACACACACTTATGCAAACAATAGCAGAGAGAGCTCGAGTTGATGGTGAAATGCTAATTTATTAAATCAGTAGAGCAGCAGCAAACCAAGAAGAAGGAGAAGAATGAAAAGAAGACGGGAATTTGAAGCGGATACACCGAGAATCACAGTCCTTCACTTTGAATCATCAACTCTGTTTTCTGGAACAGTATGATATATATATTTGATATACGTGGAGAGTGTTGGATGGCCAGTATTATAGCAAAGCAATGGATAAGGCGAAAGCATAGGAAGGAAAAGTAGTTGTCGCCTTGCTCATCGTCGGCTCGCTTCAAATAAATAATGAAACGCAATGGAAACTTCTCACTCTTCATCACCATCATCATCACCATGAAAGAAAGGATATAGAGTCTGACTCTGTATAATAGTAGAGAAGAAACTGACGAGTTGAAAGTTGAGTCTCAGTCTAGTCTAGTACAACAATGAAAACTAGCTGAAAATGAATGATACCCCAAGAGAAAAGTAAAGGAGAAAGAAACAAGTGTAAACGAAAGAGGAGCCAAAAAGTTGAATCCAAAAAATCAAGAAACAGAACAGCAGAGGGCAAAGTAGCTGAGCTAAGTTGAGGTTGTGACAAGTTAGCTTATAATAATGGGAAAAGACTGGAATCATGATGATTAGACCTCGGATTTGTATGCGTTTACATGTTAACTGGTCAATGGTAAAAGTGGTATATAAAACCAAAGACTTTATAATAAAACTAACTCTGTGATAAAAACAGTTTCCATGTGTGAACATATTAAACAACTATGAGTCGATTGAGATCCAGTTATTGAAACATATATTCAACATATTTTCATGGTTTTAGAAGGCGTTTTGTATTTTCTGTATACATTTTTACATACATATGACACACATTTGCTCGATACTAAAGCAAGTTTTAGTTAGCACCATTAAATATTAAATCTACTAATATATATGCGGCATCATATAGTGTTTTGTGGCATATTTTACTACACACATTTTGAACATTTTACCAGCATAAAATCCTGGGTCTAATGATGATGATGTTGGATGTGAAGAGTGGAAAGTCAAGTGGAGATTCTTGGTGAT